>JAOQGH010000012.1:144985386-144996368 GCA_025769975.1 Gallinago jamesoni
AAGGAAAGGAAAGGAAAGGAAAGGAAAGGAAAGGAAAGGAAAGGAAAGGAAAGGAAAGGAAAGGAAAGGGAAAAGGAAAGGAGAAAATGGAAAGGGAAAGAGGAGAGTGCAGAAGTGTATTTGAATGGAGTCCACCTCTGCTCAGCATCCAGGTGGATCTGCAGAGAAAACTGGGTGTTTTCTTTTTCTTTTATTTTATTATATTTTTATGTTTACTCTCCTTTTTTTGCTACTACTTGTGTTGTGGAGAAAACGAAGGAGGAGAAGATCACTCACTCCTGCCCTAAGCAGCCCGAGGGTGAGGCTGTTGGAGGGGAGCGGGTTGGAGGGGAACGGACAGGTCCCCGACGGGCGGCGGTGCCCCGAGGGCCCGAAGCAGCAGTGCCGGTCCCGATGCGGGTCCGGAGCCGTGCCGTGCCGTGCCGAGCCGTGCCGAGCCGTGCCGAACTGTGCCGAGCCGAGCCGAGCCGAGCCGAGCCGTGCCGAGCCGTGCCGTGCCGAGCCGTGCCGAGCCGTGCCGTGCCGTGCCGTGCCGAGCCGTGCCGAGCCGTGCCGTAGCAGGGAGCGGGACGGGCAGGTGAGCGCCGCCGCTGCCGGCGCCGCCTCGGAGGAGGAGAAGGAGGGTTTTGTTTCCCCCTTTCCCGATCTCCGGAGCTGCCCGATCCACGCAGGCAGCAGCTGCTTTCCTTCCCCTCCTCCTTGGAAAAGCCTGTCTGGGAAAGCCGCTCAGTCCGGAAGGTGTTTTTCCTTCCCTTTAACGCTGCTCGCGGCTGGTGTCAAACCCCTGGGAGATGGAGCCGGTTGTTGAGCTGGGGTGTTTAGGGAGGGGAGCATCCCGGCAGGGGGACAGGGGGTGCGGGGGGTGCCTGTCCCTGCTTCTCCTCATCCCCATCCCCGGAGGCAACGCTGGAATCGGGGAGCCCTGGGGACCCCAAAAGAGAGATGTAAGAATGTGCATCCTTGGGCTGCCCAGCTTGAGGCTGGGACATTCCCCGAGCCGGCCACGTATAAAACTGTGTCTGAGCATCATTTCTGCTCGGAGGGGGGGTAACATCAACTCCTTTGCACAGGGGGGATTTTGCTGTGCAGGGCTGCCGGCATCAGGGGTTGGCTTGTGTGCAGCGAGATAAAGCAGGGCTTTAAAGCCAGAAAGTAGCACGCGTGGTGTGGTACACCAGCTGCACCTGTGTGAAAGCAGATGGCAAAGAGATAACTCCTGCATGAATGTGGAGATGGACTGATAATGGTGCCTCTTCTAGAAAAAGAAAAATAAAAACATAAAAACATAAAACACAAAACTAACAACAAACAAACAAAATGCACCCCTTGGCCGCTCTGAGGTGTGTTGAATCTTACCTCACTTGATTTTTGTTGAGCAAGTAAAAAGTCACACAGAGGGAGGCCCCCCCTCCCCAGAGTGTTACTAGAGGAGATCTGTGTGAGCCTTGTAAATTTTAAAGTGGTTGTCCTGGGTTCCCTTGATATCAAAGATGTTTGGGGAAAAAAAAAGCTGCTGTAGCATGAAAGTATGTGTGAGTGCATGCAGACACACGCGCCTGCTGTGGGGTGAGTGAGTGCAATCCAAATATTGCTGGCAGCATGTTTGGTCTAAAGAGTACCTAAAACAGAGTTTGAAAGAGTCTCAAAAATAGCTTTAAAAGCATCAGGTGTCTCAATTGTTTCAGTTCAAGTTCTCCATTGAATGGAGAAGGTGAAGCTGTGTCTCTGGAGCATCCCAGGGGCACTTTCTCCTCCTGAAGACACCTACAGAGTTGGACCTTAGAAGGTTGTGCTTAGAAACTATTGAGTAGAGCTGATTTTACCCCTGTAATGAACTGGCTTACTGTAGCTCTTTTCCAAACCTGAATTGGGATGTGATGGGGGGTTGGGAGATTGATGAAGGGTGGATTTCTGTCCCGTATACATAAAGGGAGTGAAGACACAGGGATGAAAAGAGCGTATAGCATGGAGCGATGAGAGGTGCTGGAGAAAGCAACTGGGAGGAGAAGTAGTCTATGTAATACTTAAAGGACTTTTGGGAGAAGAGCAGGCTGAGTTTGGTCTGCTTAAGGGAAGGATGTCTTAAGGGGCAAGAGATATTGCAATTGGTGTGGTACATTGTGAACATTTAGCTGGCATGGCCAGCTCATGAGAGGTATCTCAGCTAAATCACATGGGTCATCATGGATGAGTGCTGATAAAGCTCTGACACTGCCCCACCTCATTGTCTCTTGTGTTGCACCATTGGTGGCATCCTCACAACAGTAATAAAAATCTTTCCAACACCACAGAGGCACCCCTGGCGTGGTACCATCAGGCAGGTCAGTGTGCACAAGCAAAGCCCTACGGTTTCCCTGGGGACTTGTCACGCTTCGTGTATGTGAAAAAACATGAACAGAAAAGGATGCTCCACTGGGAAAGAGGAAGGTTGATTATCTGGAATATAACTGGAATACATATGCTTGTTTCAGGGAGAAAGGCAGAGGAGTTGATACAAGAAGGTTGAGCAGGTCTGAAAGGGCATTTCAGAAAGCAGCTATCTGGTTCTGTGGGAGTGTCCCTTGTCCCTTGGTACTGTATTCATCTACATTACAGAGCTCTTAAAACAATTTTATCAACAAGGTTCTGTATTGAGGCATAACTGCACAGGAGATGGGTTTGCAAAGAGAAAAATAGCTGAGCATAGTTGTAAATTCAGGCTTAAGTTTTCAAATATTTCTTAAATATTTTTTTTGATAGGCATAAGGGCACAGACCATGGGAGCCCAAGTACTGTCCACTAGGCTTAGATTCCTCAGTGCCTGAGTCATTTCTGCAGCAAGGACTTTAAGGCTGGATGCGTTGGCCCCTTTCAGTGCTGCGCATGAGGAACCAGAGCCAGGACCTCCAGACTCTAGTTCTGATGACTCAACAGATACGAGGGTCCTTGTTCAAATGGGACAAAATGTCCCAAACCAGGGGAGAGGATTAGAAAAGCAATTCTGCACTTGTAGAAAATTAATAAAATAGATTTTATAGGAAGAAGAACAGCATTGGAGATCTCTAAAACATGTGTAGTGGAGGAATAAGTGGTGTGTGGGTGAGGTGAATGCAAATGTGCAGACTTTTCCTTTAATGGTGCTTGTAAGCAACAGGTCGAAGAGCAAATAGCATCAGCTGGTAGGCAGGTATTGACACTTTTATTTGATGTGATGACAGTCACAGCACACAAACACAAGGCTTTTGGTTTTAGTGGGAAGGTGGAAGCAAAGAGGTGTTTAAAGACAGTTTTATATAGGCACCATCTCTTTTGTGAGCATTAATTTCCCTAGGCTGTCACTGATAATGACCCAAGTTCAGGGCTGCCTCAGGCTGTGTGGAAAGTGGTTTGAGAACCACAATGTGCAGTTTTTCCCTTCCCCCTTTTATAAGATTTATTGGCATAGATGTGAGGCCAAGAATTTCTTTTGCAAATTGTTTGGATTTGGTGGCAGGAAAAAATGATTACATTTCTTTGGGCTCTTTCAGGCAAAACCACATTCTGACCAAACTTGAACCAAAATAAAAAAAAAAAAAAAAAGAGAGAAATAAAAAGAAAAAAAAAAAGAAAAGGCTATGGATTGATTTATTCATTTATCTATTTGCTTTGCTAGCAGCTCATATATAGTCTAATGCTACAGGTTTCAAAGACCTTCACTGTTGCCTGCAAAAGTCCCCTGGCTCTCCAGGGGAGGTGACCTGAGGTTTGTCTATTGAGCACTTCATAATAGAAGGCTACAGACTTGCACATGGGTAATGACACATAGATAATCTCAGGCAGTATATGTTCAAAGTTGATGTATATTTTCCTTGTAAAGTTCCTACCATTCCCTGTTGCTAAACAGCGGCTGGTTACCAGAGACAGGGTCAATTTGTCTTTAGAGGGGCTCATATCCTACACTTCCATAAATGGCAGAGGCCAATTAATATTACTCTGGTAATAGCAGCTGAAGAATCAGCTATGCAAGTGAGTATCCTGTGGCTCAAATCTGGTAGATATCATCCCTGCAGGTATGGCTGCATCACATGTGGGCTTTTCCCAAAGCTGATCTTTTACTTGGCAGTTCCTCCTCACAGAATGAAATCACAGCCAGGGCAACACACTGAATCAGGGATCCAGACCCAGGTCTGTTTGTGACAAAGTGAAGATGCCCCCTAATTACACACATACACAATTTGATAGCTATGACCCACCAGTGTGCAATGGTCTCTTTGCCACCATTAACTAGAACAGAGCTGGGGACAGAACTTGGCTTCCTCACCCACCTTGCAGTTGTGCCACTGCCTGTTTGTGTCCCCCCAGGCAGGCCCTGTTCCCATTTCACACTGCAGCAGACCTTCTCCAGGGAAAAACATTAGTTAAAAATGCTAGCTGTGGGCTCTAGCAAAAGCATAAGATTTACATGATTATCCTGAGTGTCTGTCCTTTGAAAGAGCTGTGTGTGTTCAGCTTCTGCCTTCCCCAAGTGCTAGGAAAAGGCACTGGTCAAAAATTTCAGAAGTCTTCCATACCCACACGAGGATTTTACTTATTTCTTCAGAAGTCCTGGGCTCCCACACCAGGATGTTAAGCATTGCTTAACATCTTGCCAGTGCTCATCTTACTGGGAACGGCTCTTTTTGGATGGCCTTGGTGTCCCAGCGGGGTCTTGAGCCTTCCTGTCTGGACAGCTCTGGCTCTCATGCATGAGTGGAAAAGAAGCTGTTTTAAACAAAAAGAAATAATATCATGTGTGTGAACATTGGCAGCCATGGCCTGGCGAAAGCTGAACACCCACAGCTTCAGCTGAAGATACATTTGAGTATCAAGCCTGACAGTGTCTCATGTTGTGGACCAGAACACTGGGTAAGGTTTCCTCACTCTTTCAGATGTGAGTTAGTCATCAGGAGATGCAGGTAGGTCCCCTGGATTAGGAGGTTCCCTCTGATTCCCTCTTTACTTTCTTATAATATAGCTCAGCCATCCTCATTCTTAGGGTGCTTATGTTAAAAGTAGAATTTGCTATTTCTGTTAAATAGAAAATTTGACTGACAGCTGTCAGTGTGGCAGTGATGGGCCCAAACAAACTCTACCCATTTGTTTTCTTTCTGTGTCCTGATGTCCACTAACAATTCAGACCCAATTTCTTGGACTGATCTTAAAGCACCCAATTTCAACAATTTCACTCCCTCTTCCAAGTTTTGTCCGACCCAGGATTTTCTGTGTCCTGAGATGAGTTACCTTCAGGCTTCCATTGCTGCAGGTTGGTAGGGGCATCACAGGGTTGGGTTTTTTTCGCAGATGTGTTCTGGGTCAAAGGACTCTGCTGCTTTAGCAGCTTTGTGCAGATGTTCTCCAGTGCTGCTCTGGGTTTCCTAGCTGTGGGTGAGGATCATTGGTTCTCCTGCACCCTGGTGGTCTCCCAGCTCTGGGAGGTACCCCCACTGGTGCCTCTGTTGTTTATCATGTCCATACTGAAACCTTATGTGTTTCCTTCTTGGCTGCTGCTTATTCTGGCATCCTGGGTGAAGCTTCTGGAGTCTTCTTAATCTCTTGTGCCTTCTAATAGACTGCTGCTGGGGTTTGACTTGTAATCCTTACATCTGGGCTAGGTGTGGGAAAGCAGAAGGGAGAAAAGGCATTTTTACGTCTGTGGGTGCCAACAGCTGGCTGTGCTCTACAAGTGATTCTTCTTGTGGATGAGGAAGGAAAGGAGAGCCTTTAGGCTGAAACAGCTGTGGAAGAAGATAACACTTAAGCTAAGCTTTGCAGAACAACTTGAATAATGAATTTCTAATACTTGAGTTGGTAATGCATTCCAGGACTGTGTGGTCATCCCTGTGTTCCTCTTCTCTTTCTCAATAGCTCCCACGTTGTTCTTCTGTTTTATTAGTCTGGGTCTGTCATTCTACTTAACCTATAAAGCAAACAAGAGATGAGCAAGTTGGAATGCCAAGTTTCATGAACTCCAGGATGGTGTGCAATGAGCCCAAAAGGAAACCTGAGAGGTATTTGCAGAAAAAGTTCTGGGCTCATGCATCATCCATAGAGGGTTGTGAGTCATCTGGATCCTGATGTTGCTGGACATGTGCAGTTAGGTCTTTGTGATCATGAAGCAATTCCAGCCCTTCAAAAAGACCTTAACCTAAGAGCTTTCTTTGGACATTTGGAAGGAGTTACAAGAAAAAAATGTCTCTTCTTTAGTGACAGGGCAGCATACTGCCCATTCTGCTTTTTTTTTATGACAAGGGGGATGAAACACTGGCCCAGGTTTCCCAGAGAGGTGGTAGATGTACTATCCCAGGGAACACTCAAGGTCAGGTTGGATGGGGCTCTGAGCAACCTGGTCAAGTTGAAGATGTCCTTGCTGATTCCAGAGCGGGCAGTGGACTAGATGACCTTTACAGGTCCCTTCCAACCTAAACTGTTCTATAATTCTATGACTTTATAGCAAGATCACTTGGTCCAGCATTTCATCGACACTCAGAAGAACAGAACTCACAATACCTGTAATGTTTTGGCTGCTTTTATACGGTTTTCTTAGAGCTAAAACCAACACCTTCTACTCAGCTTACGGTAAACCTGTTGTTTCCCTTCCCAGCATACTGAAATCATCTCTGGTGAAAGGCTTCCAGGTGGATATGAAGCATTGGGTTTATTGTTACATCTCTAGCATGCAACTGTCTGGCTTCACTGAGCTAGTAGCTACATTAGATTTAGAAATATAGAAATATTTTGTATAGTATCTCTATATAATGGAAAGAAAAAAGTAAAGTCAATAGCAGTAAGCAACTTTGTAATTCTGTACAATACCCGACACAAAACTTGCTATGTGCCACCAGGAACAGTGCAACCTGCATAGACTTGACAATTTGGACCAAAATTACTTTGGATGACTCAAGGAAGTTGTTTGTTGGTTTTGGTTTTTTTTTTTTATTTTTTTTTTCAGCAATTTTTAGCTGCATGTGAACACTAACACTTTCCCCTGTTTAGAATTTATGAATGCAACTGAAACTTTAATTTCTGAGTGATTTAAAAGTTTTAATTCCTTTCCATGCTCTACCATCTTTCCAGACTACCACTCTTCTTTCCTTTTTGGTGTTTTCTCATTGAAGCTTTGTGAGTTACAATAAACAGCAAAATGAGTGGGGGGGTTGTTTCTTTCTCCTGCTGAAGTTTCCTCAACTCCATGTGTGTATGCTTGGCTTGTGAAAGGAAGACTACAGAGAAAAGAAGGAAGGATGGCTTTGCTGAAGCACAGTTCGATGCCTTTCGGGGACAGCACTAATCATCTGAAGCGGTGACTCTGGTGAACTTTGGTTCATGAAGGGGCCAGTCTTTTTGCACTGGACAGACAACTAATGTACCAGGGCTCTGCAGACAGACTGGTAACTTCCCCAGAAAGTGCAGTTAGATCTTAAAGCATCTCCTGACTGTGCTCTAAATACTTGTCATTGTTACTGCCGTGTCTGATAAACGGTATCCTTGGCATTCTCATACTTGCGGTGCAAGATGTCACCACTTCGATGTTTTTTGGACTTGTGGAACCTCCTTTCTGGTTTTTGAAGTCCACCAAGACATTCCTGAACGTTTATGATGATCAAGCAGGCTGTAGCTCAAATTTAAGGTCACCAGTTTATATCTGCTCTGACAAAGGGAACTTTCTGTATCAGGGCTGATAAGAAAGCAGAGACATCGAAATCCATATGGAGGGAATTAAGTGCTCCTCCAAATGGCTGGCACATGTACTTGGCTGCCCTCAGGCTACCAATTCCCTGGGTTCAGAGGAACAGCTGGGTCATTTTAGCTGTTTAGCAAGGAAGGACCAAACCGCAAAAACTGCAGCCAGTGCTGAGAATCTGCAAGTGGATTACACTGTAAAACTCTTTGGTTACATTTTTATGAGAAAAAAAAAAGGGTGGAAAATTAATTAGGAAAATATCCAGGTTCCATTAACTACTTTGGCCATTCAGCAGGTGATTTATTTATAAGCTCTGCCGGCAATATTTCCTGTTGGATCTTGTTCTTGGAGGACTAGGTCATACCCACAGCATCTGTGTGTGGCCTGATATACATAGATGTGAGAAAATGAGGGCAAATTCAGTTGGCTTCCCCCCCCACACACACACACATTTGACCCTAGGTATTTCAGTTACTGAAGTTTAATATATAATGACATCCCTGCTATTTAACACTGCAGTTCATTTATGGAGATAATTCACTATTAATTTTCACTTTTTTAATAGAGTGCCAAGAGTACATTTTTAAAATTGCATTTAATCGATCATTTCTATCAGGCACAGCTCTCCATGAGCCTGGCAAACGGGTCAGAGAAATTGCAAGCTGACGTCTCTAGGAGGTAGTGGGTTTCTGGAGGTCACTTGTCTTATTTTTCCAGATTTTGCATCAAAACCTATACTAAGTTTCCTCAGCGCAGTGGGGTTCCCCAACGAAGTGGTGTGAATGTGCTCATGCCTGCTGGTGAATTCGTCGCCCACCAAAGCTGCCCAGGTGTGGGTGGGCTCCTGAGTTTGTGGTGAGATGATGTGTTACGTGCCTGGTTTCAGGCACAGATAGAATGCTTCTGCTTCTTTCAGATGATATGTTTAATTTTGTGTGATATACATATATATAACAGACATATGCCTATACCACCCCCTCCATTTTTATGGTTTGCGTCAGTTTTTCCATACATATCATGTAGGCAGTCTGTTTGTACTTGAGGAGATGTTTGTGCCATACTTTTGACTGTTTCCCTCCCATCTCCAGTGATATGAAAATGCTTTGCAGAGTATCGTCTGTGAGGCTGGAGCATTTGATTACAGGAAGAAATGGATATTATGGCAGCAAAGTCAAAATTCCTTTAAAACCTTTACATCCTTGATAATTGTACCATTTTATAGAGGAATAATTAAAGAATTGCATTTGTCTCATTCCTGTGGAACTATGTGACCATAAAGGCGTTGGTCTTGGTTTTATTGTTCACCCTGTAACATACAGGGGAAGCTTTCTTAGAAAAACTGGCTCTACAGTGGGAGCTGTGTGGATATAAATATTTTGGCTTAACACCTCCCTCCCCATACGCTTCCCAAATGTGTTTTTTCTGGCAGGAATCTTGTCTGAGCAGCCTTGGCCCTGGGGGATGCTCGGAAGGAGCAGGGTGCTGTGCAGGGCTGCTGGGGAGTACCACAGCCTTGTCATTTGTGCGCCAACACTGCCCTCGCCTGTCGGGGATTTTGAAGCCCAAACCTGGGCTCTGTGCACAGCTCCCTCTCCTGCTTTGGCTTGCTGTGGGCTACAGGCGGCCAACACCGGTTATTCAGAGACAAGCAAAAATGTCAGCACCCGTATAACTAGAAATTAATCTTTCTTCTCCTGGAGACAAAACACATGGCTGGTGTCCTCCTCTATGTATGAAAGCAGCGGCGTTAACTGCTGATGGTGCCACTCTCCAGTTTGGTGTCGTGTAGGGTGGGGAGGTGGCAGCATTTGCATGGTGTGGTTTTGGGGAGGCGTGGGGGTGCTGATGGGCATGAAGACTAAGCAAATTTCTCCTTGTGACCTGCTAAAGCTCTTAAGTGCCAGGGTGCAGGACTTTCCGTGGCAGTAGGTTGTGGTGGAGCTGCGGCAAAACCCTGGCCTGAGCAAGGGGCACTGCGTTTTTGTAGGTTTTGGGTTTTTTTTGTTTGTTTGTTTGTTTTGTTTTTATTATTTTATACAGAATCCCAGAATGTTAGGGATTGAAAAGGACTTTTGGAGATCATCTAGTCCAACACCCCCCCCCAAGCAGGTTGGACAGGAACAGATCCAGGCAGGTCTTGAAAATCTCCAGGGAAGGAGACTCCACACCCTTTCTGGGCAGCCTGTTCCAGTGGTCTGCCACACTCAAAGTGAAGAAGTTTTTCTTCATGTTGAAATGGAATTTCCTATATTCCCGTTTGTACCCCTTACCCCTTGTCCTGTCATTGGGCACCACTGAAAAGTCTGGCCCCATTCCTGGTGTCAGCAGGTCTCTGGATCAGAAAGGGGAATTTTGTCACCTGGTTGTTTTAGACCTGGGCTCCAGCAGGTCTCTTCATGGATGCATCAAGTTATAAACTGCTGGATCACCACTGCTCTGCTGGATTTGAAGGTGTTGGAGAGGTGGAAGAGTCTTGCCCCTTTGCAGGCACCAGGTGCATGTAATGATTGACAGATAAAACACTAAGCACTTTGCTGAACTGAGAGCATCTGAGAGTCAGCTCAGTGGAACTACTTTTTTTTTTGCATTCAGTAAGAACTAAACAACTTTAGTTTATTAGCTGTGTGTAGGAGGAAGGATCATGGTATGGTTAAAGTTTTGGAACAAGATATCTAACTGCTATTTTTGGCTCTGCAACAGACTTCCTGTCTGCCTTTGGGACAGTCACTTTGTGTCTTGGGCCCCAGATTAAAATAGGGTTATTCAATAATCTTCTCCTTTAAAAAGGTGCTGCTTTCCACCATGAGCAATCCCTACTAGAATCAGGCCGTGACATACTCTGATTGTTTGTGCAAGTGCCGTGTGTCCATTCTTATCTGGAGAGCTGATACCTCCAAGTACATTGACCTTTACATTTACTTGACCTTTACATTTACATTACTTTACATTTACATTGCACCACATATTCTAGGTTCATTCCCTGACATCTTTTTTACCAAAGCACTGAATTTCAGTTCTGTTTCCACTGACTTCAAGGGCAGGAGGATTCATTCTCCAGCACAATACATGATTTTCCTATACTAATGTCTTCACTCCTTTTCTTTTTTCTTCATGAATTTCTGCCAGGAGGTGTTCTAGTTTCCCCGCTTGTATTTTCCACTGTATTTAATTCAAAAGTGATGGTTTTGTCCCCAAAGCCTTGTAAAAGCCAAGAAGGAATCTCCTGGTCTTTCTCTTTTTTCTTTCTTCCCCATTTGCAATGTGTCAGCTTTGGGCGGGGGCGGGGGGGGGGGGGAGGTACAGA
>JAOQGH010000012.1:145000478-145137465 GCA_025769975.1 Gallinago jamesoni
CCAGGTGCAGGACCCTACACTTTTCCCTATTAAACCTCATGAGGTTCTTCCTCGCCCAGCTCTCCAGCCTGTCCAGGTCTCGCTGGATGGCAGCACGGCCCTCTGGGGTGTCAGCCACCCCTCCCAGTTTGGTATCATCAGCGAATTTGCTGAGGATACACTCTGTCCCCTCATCCAGGTCACTGATGAATATGTTGAACAGTACTGGACCCAGTATTGATCCCTGGGGGACACCACTGGTTACTTGCTTCCAGCTTGAGCCTACTCCATTAATCATTACCCTTTGGGTCCTGTCACACAGCCAGTTCTCAACCCACCTCACTGTCCCCTCATCTAGCCCAAATTTCCTCAGTTTCCCAATGAGGATGTTATGTGGAGGAGAAAGTAATTAAACCTTCTAAGTTTAATTCACAGTAATTAAAATTAAGTCGATAAATTCCCTATCAAGGGCATCACCAGACAACTGGTGTACCAAACTCAGTAAACAAAAAATTGATTGCATGAGATGAGAAAGTGTGTACTGGACTTCAGCTTTGGATAAATTACCTACCAAGAGTATTTCAGCCCTTCATACCAGAACAGAATCTTCATCACATCTGTGTCTGTTTGCATTCTGGTGTCATATGGTTAATTAATTGATGGCATCACATCCACTGGTTGTGACCTGGCTGTGTCTGGCTGTGGCATCCTGAGTGAAACCTCCGTGATGGTGGTGTGGAGCTGCAAGCATATCCAGGCTGAGGAAAAGGCTGGCTGTCAAATAATCATTCCTTTTATGTGAACAAAATGGAGAAAAAATGTCTTTTTGCTAAACTAGATGGATTGAAGTTGCTCATCTGTGGTGTCTCCCTGCATTTGAAATCCTCCAGGCACCTCTGAAAGTCATATTCAGCAAAATTCATATGTTACAAGCTGAATACTTATTTTTCTATGGGTGAGCAGATAAAAATTTCTTCTTCTCAGGCACATCACCAGCATAGCCACAGGCCTACAGACCTTTTAACAGCTCTGGCTTTCCTACCTCTCACTATTCATACTGATATTTCCTTTCACTCTCCTCTCCAGCTATGCTCCTAGATAAACACAAATGAATATGTCCTATGAGAGGGATTATTTTCTTTCTTGCATTTTCTGGGACAAAGCTGGTCATGTAAGAACTGAGTAGATTCTGCATTTGCTAAGAAGAAAAAAGTTCTTTTTGTGCCTTTAATGGGATGATTTGACCCTTAAAATGTTGTATTCTTGAAAAGCTTGCCCTCCTGATAGACTTGTCTTGAAAACAGCATTTTGTGGTTTTTTTCTTTCTTAGGAAAGAAATGGAGGTTGGTTGGTTTGTTTGTTGGTTGAGTCTGTAGCTCAGGTGAAGTTAATGACATTATAAAATATTAATAATAGAATATAAACAGAATTCATGGTTTTCCCTGCTGCTAAACCTTTCTCTAATCTTATCTCGTCTATTAAGATGCCCTCTTTGGAATTCCTTTACTATTTTTGTCTTTGACTGAAAGCAGTGATGGCATTGACAGGTCAGAGTCTCTTATGAAGAACTCATTTGTTGGTTCCAGATAGGTGCCAGATTTAAGGGATTATTTTAATATTAGATGGCATTCAATTCATGGACTTCTGAAGTCCTTTTGCATATCCTTTAGGCTCAGGTACTGTATGGCTTTGCACACCTGACTACCACTGAGACTGAACTGAGCATCTGGGTAAGAACATCACTAGACGTCAAAGAGGATGCTTCACTCCACCTTTGTCCTTTTGGCAGACTATAAATTATTTGGGCAGTCTTGTCTTCCATAACAGGTCATAAAAAACTCAACACAGGAGTGTCCTGGATCTGGTACATCCGATGATGAGTACAATGAGTGTAGTCAATTTACAGTCTTCTTTCTGCTTAGAAATCCTGTAGTCTCATCTGCTGCAGGGTCTTGATTATCATCTAGAAAAGTTAACAAATTCCAGATTTGTTTGCTGGTCTCTTCCATCCTCATAGCTTTAGACTTCATGATCTCCAATATCATCTGTGTGAAGGGTCTTTGTGTACATGTTTTGGCAAGTAATGTCTCTGTTCCACATGTTGATCTAGTAAATTCCTTCAGTTAGGCTGGGCTTGTTCCAGGGATTTGGGGCAGATAAGCTCAGCAAAGCTTGGGAAAAGGAGGCCTCCAGCTAATCACCACACTCCTGCTAAATGATCTCACCATAAATTTGGCAAAGTCGTTTGTGCTGATCTTGCTTTAACTTCTAATATAAGCTTACAGCGATTCATCTTTTCTCTAGCTTGTGGGTCACCATGTTTCTGGCTTGCTGTCTACCTGGTGTACATGGACGCAGTCTCCCTTCCAGCCATGTTCTGTACATCTGAACTCATCCAGAGCTTGCAGCTACATTTCTATTGAATTTACTGATTTTATTTAAAAGTCTTTAGCCTTTGTCTGTGTGTATGTACTCATTCTAAAGATTTTTGCTCTTTGAGTGAGAAGAAAAAAAATTCAGAAGTGTGTGCTTAGCATTCTGCTGCTTGCTCCTCTTTTAGACATCAGATATCACTGCTGCAAAGGACTTCAGATTTCTTTTTTAAGATCCTTCTCAGCACATTCTAAAACATAGTGACAAAATGTCTAATTAAATCTGCTGGGGAGGATTTTAAGAGACAATTGTTTGACTTCTGTACTCTGTGATATGGTTAAAAGCTCGATATCAACTTTAGGAAGAAAACAGGTTAGGAAGATAATGTGTCCCCAGGGAATTCAATACTTCAGTTCCTTGAGGAAGTGATTTAAAGTAGCATCTGCTCTGTGCTGGGTATTGTTTTATACTTTCCTTGAGATCCCTGGACTTGAAGGCTAACCGCAGGGATGTAGCAATGCCATCTTACTGCTCATCTTTCATTGACAGTCTTGAGGTGGCTTTGATATAATGATACAACACTATATTAAATTGCAGTTATGCTTTTTTGGATGAATCCACACATACCACGTGTTCCAAAGGGACCATTCAAGTAGCAGTAGCAGCAGCTTCTCTTTCCTTCTATTGTCTTGAAATCTTCCAGCTACAAAACCAGGCTTCTGGTACATTTCATGCCATCAGATAAAACAATTAGCTGCCAAATAACATTTTTGGCTGTGCTTATGATATGAAAGGGGATGGACCTGTGAAATAGAATTCTTTTGTCAGTATTAAATGCACCATTATCAAAAAGATTGCCTTTTATTTTTCTGTGCCAGAGCAAGACTTTAGGTGGCATAGCACAGGAGTGACCTGATGAACATCTTCTTTGGTCGTTTGGGTTTATGTATATATTCCATCTGTTGTTTTGGCAAGACATGCATTCATCCTGGTTGTCAGTGTCCTCTGGAGATTTTTAATCCAACAGTGGACGATGGAGAATTCAAAGCCTCACTCGGTCACCTGTCCCAGTGCTGCACTGCTCTCCTAGTGAAGAAGTTGCCTTCACAGAGTTCAGATTAAACCTCCTACATTAAACCTCCTATATTAAACCTACATTTTGTAGCTGCTGTCCATTAGTCTACCCTCTGCCACCACTGAGAGGAGTGGGCTGTTACTAAATTGGCGTCTCTGCCAGACTACTCAAGCCAAGCCCAGCTCCCTCAGCACCTTGTCCAGGGTCATGATCTTTAGGTCTCAGACCATCTAGGTTGCCTTCCTCTGGATTGCCGATTCCTCGATATTCCGTTTAAAGTGAGGCCTCAATGCTGTAGTCCAGCCAGTGAATTAATCTATTGGGATCTCACCAAGACCAGATTATTTTCTGACTAAACAAGCTAGGAAAATTAAAGTAAGTAACTAGCCCATAATATGGATTTCAAGAAGGAAGACACTTTGACTGTTGGAAAATAAAGTCATCAACTCGTAATGCCAAAGCTAGGGGGAAATAACAGTGGAAACTTAACATGAAGGAAAAATTGCTATCTAAAGGAAATAGGGATGCATAACTTTGCCAGTTCATCAGCAGATCTAGGGAAGTACAGATATTAGGTCAAGCAAACTGTTTCAGATTTGAGAATTTAAATCATAAATTTTTAAATTAATAGTTGTTTTAAGTCAAAATGTTCTGCATTGGAACAGAAACAGAAAATTGTTGATACATTGCAGATTACTGTCTTGAAAACCAAAATAATTTTTAAAATTTCACAAACCTGTGCTATTCTTGCCATGGGAAAAAAAAAAAAATATGTGGAGCTTCTTAATTTTTCTTACTTTAATTTTTTGCTCAGTTTGTCCCAAGGAATGTCCCAAGGAAGTAAGAAGAGGCATCTTCCCTTTGATTTCAAGGCTATGACTGAAACACAGGAGATAAGCAAATGTAAAAAATGGCTAATTGCAAAGTAAAACCTCTGCCAAAGTAGTCTGCTCTTGTCTGGGAGCTAGAACTGTGATATTGTTTTTGTTACCCAGCTCATGACTCAAATATCAACATCCTGTTCTGTACAGTTTTAGCATGGTTTCTAACTCCTTGTAACCATGGATGGTCCCAATGCTCTCTCATTTGTTCTACTCTCCATTTTCCTAAAAATGAAGTCTGTTAATTTGCTCTTTCTGGAGACTTTTCTCCATTGCTCCTCCAGATGTTCCCTGTTAGTTTTCGATCTCTAGTTCAATCTAGTTTCACTGTATGAACTCATTAGCTGCCCAGACTGAACATGTGCAGCACAAGACACTGAAATGTTCTTAGAGCACAAAAAATATGGTGTTTAATGTCCCAATTAGTGGAGTCTGTGGTGGCAGTGTCAATTTGTTAATGATGTCCAAATATTTTTAGGTTACCCTATTCTAAGAGAGTGCTACTCTTACTGGGATAACACTTATGAAACATCAGGTTACTTTCTAACAGGGAAGTTCTTTCCCTCTGAATACTCCATGGAAAAATGTGAAGAAAATGTGAGGCCACACTGAGTTTGCCAGTATAAGCAATTTTTTTGGCACAGACGTGCATGCCTGTAATCTTCACTCTGCAATTGTCTAAACTGAGTTAGAAAAGACTATTCCAAACATCTGCCTACATTCTTCCCACAGATATATTTTCCAAAATAATGCTATGGGAAGTTGATTGTTTGTCATTCACATATCCACAGAAATATTAATGATTAACTGTGGATATTTTATTTTCTTAGGCTATTGGATGTTATGGTTCATGCAGAATGTTCCTTTCTGCTCAGCCTACAGTGCACAGCAAGCATAAATCCAGCTGGCACCTGACATGTATAAAACTGTCTTATATTTTCTGGGTTCAGAGTCCATTATTTTACAATAAGTTCTGGAAATTTCATGTCTGGGATCAATTTTATTGAGACATCCAGAAGCTCATGTGTGCTCTGGGGAAGCTGGGCACTGAATAATCATATTTTCCTCTTACCATTACATCTCCTACAGAATCTGATGTATATCTCTGTCCTGATGCTAGCTTACTTGTCACTAGTATTATCTTGTGAAAGTTCATTATTGTTCACGGGGACTTCAGCAAGAGTATAGCAGTGAGGAAGCCCTGATAGTGCTGTGATTACTGCTGAGTTTGCTGTAAGAAAACTTTTTGTTGACCCACCTGTTTTGGGTGTAATAATAATGCAAATAGGCAGCAATATTCAGCTCAGAACTTCCAACTGAGCAAGATCAAGAAATAAACTTCTACCTTGGGGGCCTGGTTTAAGCCCACTGATGTAAGCCAGGTCCTGTTTTTCATTGCTAATGTGCCCATCTGTGACAGGCATGATGAGTTGTTAACCTATAGCTGCTCTGGGATGTAAATAAGCAGTCTGTATGTTTTCCCAAAGATGCAGATGAGGGATGGAAGGGTATGTGGCTTTATGTAATAGATTATTTATATTTCATTTAATCTTTTTGCTTTTGCTTTTTTATTAAGCTCCAGCCACTTTGTTCCGCTGGGAACAGGGCTACGTCAGGTTATTATTAGGACATTTGTAATTCTGTGAATGTGGATGTGAGTCTCCTGGGGTGTTTCTAAAAATTCTCCTCATTTGTGAGAACATTTTAGGTGGTACATAGTGTTGAAGTTGGCTCTACAGGCATTTCTGCTTGTGCTGTCTAAATAGTTCAGCCAGTAGGTGGAACCAGGAGAAAGCAGATGTGGCGTCTGGCAACCGGACAATATAAATGTCCAACCCATTCCTGGGAGATGCACCCTTAGGCGTCCACCTAAAGATGTGTTTCAGTGTTTGGGACAGTCAAACTGCAAAATTTCTAAACATTTCTAAACAGTAATGCTGTCAGGCTTTGGTGCACGAACTCTGACTGACAAGGATGTTTAGATCAGTCTGCAAATCAGCTGACTTGATCATGTAATAATGAGGAGGACGTTTTAATAAAAAATTCCTCACTGGTAATCTGGATCACATCGCATCCCTCCATCAATGACATCTGGAATTTTCTCAGAAAGGCCGTATCAGAAATGTAGGTTAAAAATATTCTTTCAATGTATTCTACTGCAGGAAATTAAAACTCCACCCAATGGCATGCGTCCTGCAAAACATAGCTTGTGTCCTTCTTTTAGAGCAAATTGTCACAAGGGAGAAAACAGCAGGAGGTGATAAGGTACTGTGGTCTGAGCAGACCACTGCCTGCCAACTTCTCATAACCCCTTTCTCCAGCTCTGCCAATAGCCAGAGGAATTGAATTTAGAAGTCACCATCCTTTCAGGACTTTTTCCCATCAATAAAGTGGAGGAAAAGAACATGGATAACTTCTCCCTCCCTTCATCCAGCTCATTGTGATGAGAAAAACATCTGCAATAAAAAGGGTTTAAAAGTAAGATCTTGCAGCACTGAAATACTGAAATAAATACACATGAATATTTTTTTAACACCGGTAAAAACTGGAAGCAAAAGAATATATATTGCAATACATCTAGGGCTCTGCTGCTTAAAAGCAAAGCTTGAGGTTTCCTCATGCATTATGTAAAAGTGCTGCTGTATACCTGGCTGCCTTGCAATTTGGACTATATGCACACTTTTCAACACTGTAGGTTGGTCTTTCCAATTTTCAAAACTAAAACAAACTTACAATTATGGTCTTTTCCAACAAATTGAAAATATATTTTGCCACTAGGTAGAACATGCTGCTAAAATGCTGCTATCCATTTGTGTCTTTGAGACTTGGATAGTAAAATTCACATGTATTAAAAATACTGAGTTTATGGCCATGACAAATAGTGAGTCATTTTTTATTTTCTCCTTCGTTCCTCTTGAACATGAACACAGAAATTAGTTGGAAATTGTTGCTAGTGAAATATTATTCTCTGCACATGCAAAAAGAAAGCAATTTTGGAGCTTGTCAAGCATAAATCAAGAACAACTTTAATAGAGAGTTATCAGCCATGGCAGGGTGAGAAAGGCTTCGTCTTGATTCAAGGAGAATGGGTTTGTACTTCCAAAAGCAGCAAAATTACAGCTCATGAATAACTTGTGGTGGAATATTTTCTCCTTGGCATCCAAGATAACAAATCTGCAGACCCCAAGATTGAAGAGTAATTATACAAAACAAGTTAATTACTAGTATCTGGAAAAATTAATTTCCTAGCAGGTGCATTCTTTTATCTTTCTGACATGTTAAAATAAAATTTTCAAACCACTGTGCTCTTGGGTGTTCAGTTTCTCTTCATTTTCATTTTGGATTTCTTACAAAAGCATTGTCCTCCTATACGTTATATTGACCCTAAAGATACAATTCCTGAAACCTTACTTTACATGAGCAGTTTTGGTTTTTTATTTGTTTTTTGGTTTGGTTTTTTTCAATTTAGAGATGGCCATTGATGAAGGCCATTACAGTGTGATTTTCTGTTCATAGCACATGTGGAAAGAGTTGTTTTTATTGTGGTGTTTATAAAGTATTATTCATGACATTCTAGCCATCATACCTAGTAATAAGAAAGTGCTCATATCCCAAAATGTTCTGAGACATTGAAGTAGTAGGGCTGAATGACATTTTGAAAGGGATTTAGATATTCCAGTAATGACAGCTGACCATGGAAGAGGAAAAGCCAAGAATTTTATAAATCTACAGAATTGTTTCCCCCATAGCAAAGTTCTGAGGGATTTAGGAGGGGGGAGGTGGAGGGCCTGGAAGCTGTACAGGTTGTATACTTGTTCTAGTGTCCAGTAGACAACAGTTTCCATTTCAAGGAGGAAATTTTTTGTGACAAGGGTGGGGAAAAATTGGCCCAGGTTACCCAGAGAGGTGGTAGATGTCCTGTTGCTGCAAACATTCAAGGTCAGGTTGGACAGGGCTCTGAGCACCTTGATCTAGTTGAAGATGGCTTTGCTCAAGCAGGGGACAATTGGTCTACATGACCTTTAAAGGTGCCTTCCAACCCAAACTATTCTATGATGATTCTATGATTCCAAAGGTTGGATTTTGGTTGGGTGTTGATGGAGCCTAGGACACAATGCTGCTTCCATCTCTATATACCTTCCCTATTTGCAAAATACAAGAATCATAGTATTTTGATGCCTGTCCACAATGATTATTTGAAGATGCTGATGTAGCCCATACTAAGTGCCCTTCCTATGGCTTACTTGGTCATATCAATGGACATTTCATCCAACATGTCCAAGAACTAGAACTACAGTTGACACTGGAAGGACACTGGAAAAGCTTCCTTGGTCAGCTCAGGCTTTAGACCTAGGGGAAGGCCTGTTAAATAACGTACTCTAAATTCCTCTCTGTCAGAAGCCACTGAATGGTTCCCAGCTACCTGGTCCTTTACAAGAATTCAGCCCAGTCCTTCATGTATTAACTAAAAACAGGACCAGCAGGGATTATTGGTTCCTCTTTCCTACGTGTGTTGACTCACATACACTTTCATACCTACACAGGGAAGAAGCTGTTTGCTTGCTCGTGTTGACAATAGAAACAAGGGACTTTGAAGGGATTTGCTTAGGGTTGGGCCACAGCAATGAGCTCTTTAAATAGTGGTGTGACTTTTGTCTGTGTATCTGGATTTGATTATTAAGCATTTTTTTTAATGATCAGCAACAAAGTAAATAGGTTTATTGCACTTGAAGAGGCCTCTCTTCTCAAGTGACAGATTATTGCACCTACTCAAATTATTGTGAGTGGAATGAAAAATACTATTAAAAGGCCAGGGCTTTTCATTGATCTGAATGTTCCTCTTTTAACAACTTTGGCAGCATCAAGGAGCCTTAAAGTGGGAGCAAATTATATTGGTATGTTTTAGTTTAAACATGAGTTTAAATGAGATTTTAAGCCAACTTTTAGGCCAACTGTTTGTAAAGGGGGCCTTAATGGAACTGGGAATTATGCCCAGAGCGAACACATTGCCTATTTGGCAGTGATTAACAGTGTGTTAACAATTTAGTGTTCTAAATACAGGGTAACTGATTGCTAAGATACTTAAATACACATTCACATATTGAAGTAGCAGGTTTAGAAATGTAGTTTAATAATATTTGAGTAAGGAAGTTGTAGAAGATAGTAAGAGGGTTTTGCAGAGGCATCCTGATGGATAGATTATAGGTTTGCAATTCTTGGGCCTTTCCCCCAGCCTTAGGTTGGGGCATATTCTTCATAGAGAAGTGATGAAAAAACTTTTGTTTGAGACATCTGAAAACAAATCTGACAAAACACTGGGGAACATATAATACAATACAAAGAAGCTAGGAATGGATGCCATGGCCTTAGTAATTTTTAGACCTTGACTTTCCTTGTCTTAACTCCGTAGGATTACACCCTTATTCTTTGCAGCCATCACATCTTGTCACCAGAAAGGTCTTCTGGACAACAGGTACCCAAGCAGGGCACATACAGGCTGCTGTTGATGGTTTGTAAATAACCTCATTTGTTTCTGTGCCTGAGCTACTGTGTCCTGCTTGACCCCCATATGCAGCTCAGGTTTTCTGTGCAGTGATCCTGGTAGAAAAGGCACATCTTTGCTTTGTCACTGGGCTGATTCACACCCGTCCTGTACCATGAGCATGGCTGGTGCTGTTAAATCTCATCCAGAGTTTGCTCTGCAGGGACTGGAGAGCACAGAAGGCAATGAACCTCTGCCCTCTGTGGGTTTTGCTATGAGCTAAGGTACCCCACTATCTCAGTAATAGGGACATGAATGTGTCTACTAGAGTAGCAGCACTGTGTTACATGAAATCCCTTTTCTACCTCGGTTTACCTTGACCAGATTTTTCTATCTATCAATTTTCAAATTAAGTTGCAGGGTTGTTGTTTTTTTTTTTCTTATTTGCCAATGAAATGGAGATCAAGAAATGGAAACTTGGCAGTATCATCCCCATAAAAGTTTTCGTTGGTTACCATGCTGGCAAATATTTGTGCATGGTTATTGGGAGAAACATTAACAGTAGGATGTTTCACTTACTCTCATCTGACTTATAGGTCCCCCAGTGACTCCATGTAAGACAAAAACATGTGCCAAAAGGTGTAGGGGGAAAATCATTGCAGAAATATTCCAGTGGCTTGACTGTGTGGGCCAGGGCAACATCATGGGAACTACAGTGTGAGACCTGGAAGAGCCCATCACAGGCAGCTGTAGGAGCCTCATGACTTCTTTAGGATCACAGAGAGCAGTTCTGCTGACTATGGTAGTCTAGAAGCTATGAAGGATAGATAAGGGTGTTTTTCAGAGTGTGCTTAGAGGAAATGCATGACTTCTGTACTTTTTTTTTTATTATTGCAAGAAGAGATTAAATGGCCAAGACATCCTCAAGAGGTCCCTGATGAAGTGCTAGGCCTGTGGGTGTCAAATCATCCTCACAACACAGGGATTCATGACTGGGTATCTGTGGGGGTGGTGGGCTCACAGGCCTGCTGCTGGCCCCCTCAAGGGTTTATAGGATCCCGTGTTTTGGTTGCAAGACCCAAAAAAACATGGGTAATCCTGAGGAAGATGAGACCAAACAGGGCCACGTGCTTTCACACTGCAACACAATGACTTTTATCTTCTTCAGCTGCTGTCTGAGGAGCCTTCTGAGTAGCCAAGAGAGCCTACAGCCGTCTCTCAGTGAAGAGGCACAACAGCTACAGGGTGACACAATCCCCTGCCAGAACCAAGTACTATAGGGTCACATAGACTGGACACGTCACATCTTCTTCTCATGTGTTGGAGGGGTCTTGACATCTGTGCCTGTGTTCCTCCATGGGAAGAAAGCTGTTTAGAGAGAAGAGGTCTGAAAAAAGCTGAGTACCAGCAGGCTGTGGCTATGAGGTTTGGGTGCTAGTCAAGCTGCAGACCCTTCAGCTGGTATCTGAAGGGGTTTACAAGAGAGCAGTGACTGCTCCTTTTCCATGGCTCTTTGACATTTATTCTTTAGTTTCCTTGCAGGCTCTTTAGACCTGAGGGGATTTTTATTGAGGACTAGTCACCACAGGGTTTGCGCCCCCCTTTTCCCTGGAACGCTTTCCAAGCTGTGTTTCTTTATTTGTAGGCCATCGCCCAGACCTCCACCACCATGACCCCCACCATCCCTGCCATGACAGAGGCCTACACGCGGACTCAGTACTGTAAGTGGCCGTGCGAGTGTCCGAAGTCCCCACCTCGGTGCTCGGTGGGCGTCAGCCTGGTCACAGACGGATGCGACTGCTGCAAGACCTGTGCCAAGCAGCGTGGAGAAAATTGCACTGAGGCTGACACCTGTGATTTCCACCGGGGCTTGTACTGCGACTACAGTGGAGACAGACCTAGGTACGAAATAGGAGTATGTGCACGTAAGTGATGTACATATATTTTTGACTTAGATATACATTGGCAGCTCCCCTCGGTCTGAGCAATGGCTGAGATTTATCTCGATACCTGACTGTATGCTCATCAACTCCTCCATTCATCCTCCTCCATTTCCTTATTGCTGTCTTACCTCAAACCAGGACACTTCTCAGGGAAGCTGGCTGGATGAGAAATGGCATCTGAATTCTCGCTCTTTGAGTTGGTGGCAGGCAAGAGCAAGGAGCAACCAACATTTGAAGGTCTTCAGATTTGCAAGTGGATGATTCTGTATTTCCCGTAACAGGAGGAGGTGCTGTAGTGGGTTGGGGATGAAGGAAGGCTATGTAGCTGGCTTTAAAGACAAGCAATATGGTGATCTACATGAAAACCATGACATTAGGGGATGCTTTTGGCTTATTTCCAATAATGGATACCTAGGAAGGATAGCACTTGGTATCCTGTCAAGAGGGTCAGGGATGAATCATCTCCTAGCCAAGTATCTTGGTGACAAATTGAGGTCTGAGCCTTAATCTTACAATGGTTTCAGTCACATTAGCTGCCATGAAGCAGAAGGATTTCTTCCTGCCTGTCATAACAAGCCCTCAGTGGGATAATTCATGTGACTGGAATGTTTTTATTCAAGAAGAGCAAGAAGATATGAGGTAGTGTTTTGTGTGTCAAGGATATATTAATGTGTTCTGAGATCCAGAACATGGGGGGAATCTGATCCACTCATAAATATCATAAATGACTGAAAATCATTACTCTAGGAATGATTAAAAGAGAAAGAATCATAAGTACAACCACACAGATAGCTGATCAGAAAGGATGCTGACTGTTGAGCAAGTTATTAGAACACATTGGTTATGGCTTTAGATTCTTAAACGGGAAAAAACAGGGATGGTCTTGTGGGCTGGAATATAACTGTGAATTAGGTACTAATAGAAAATGTAAAGGTGGAAGGAAACCTGGAGGAGAGCTAATTGTGAGATGAATAGATAGGATAACTGACTGACAAGAAAGATAAAAGACTTCAAAGAGTGGGCTTCAATAAACTTAGAATATCAGTGGAAGCTTCGGAAGGGACAGGTCTGAGGAGCGAAGATGTTCAGGGTAGCTGGCAGTTTCAACAGAAATGATAACTGTTCCTCAGCAGAAGAAGGACAGGCAGTGCAGTAAGACAAGAACTTGGCTTTGCATTAGCTCAGCCACAATAAGCAAGCATGCAGAAAGAGCAGTGCAACCAGATTTTTGTAGGATACGGGCAAAATAACAAGAGAATGAATATGCAAGGAGACCTAAGCTTAAACAGTTATTTTCAAGATTAGAAAAGATCCACGGTTAAGAAATGTGGCTACGAGATCATTCAAATGTATTGTCTGGAGCGTGTGAGGAACATTCATGGGAGGTCTGTAAGAACAGGTTAGACAAACAACAGTGAAGAATGACATTGCTACAGCCGGCCCTGCACTGGGAGAGGAAAACAAGCTGGACGTTGTGTTAAAGCTACCTCAGCCTTCCTAGACCTCTTTAAAGACCTTCATGTTGCTTCTTATTTATTTATTTAAATGCTTTCTTGCTTAGCTTGATTTTTTGGGTTTTTTTTTTAGACGTCCTGTGTATCACAGGCATTCAGTATGTCTGTGGAAACAGCACTGTGAGGTAGAAGGACTGATCCCAGCTTCCCCGGACAGATCTGGAAGGGTTTCCAATCTAATGCACTTTTGTATCCTTATCGCAATGAGAATATATCCCCTATTCTGTGACATTTATAGTTATATGGTAAGGGCCATTGTGGCATGCACAACTGAGGGACACAAGAAGTAGGAAGGAACATGGTTAGGAAGCACAGCTGTGGTCTTCCTCCTGCTTTCAGCATCCAAGTAGAGGATGCACAGGATCTTCCTGACATCTTCATTCTGGTGCAGTGAGTGATATATGGACCTACCACTCCTCTCTGGGTACACCAGCTAGTGCCCTGACCACAGGAGCAGAACTCCTGCACCGGGTGTTGGGGACTAACTGCTGTGAGGAATTTGCTTTGCAGCTGGATGCCAACAGCTAAGTCTAGGTAATTCGGTGTACACAGTACTACAGAAATAATATAATTTGTTGAAAATAATGAAGAGCTAGGAAAGGGTGGTGGTAAAGGCATTGGAGTGAAACTGTGGGAAATTCAGGCTGTATCTCGACTGCCGTGTTGAGGTGTATCCCAGGACACCTGGAAGTCAGACAGGAGCCTGCTGGGAGACGCTACAGCTCTCATTTTATTGTTGACTGCCGAGATAGCAGGTGCTGACACCCGGGAATGTGCCACGCATATGGGGCCAGGAACATTGAACTGCTCCCAGATTGCCTGACTTAGGTGCGGATTCACGTGGTTCTGCATGTAGGCATTCAACAGCCCCTTTGTCTATGTTTTGGGATATCCTTATGATGAGCCACTTGATGTATGGGACCTACAGGAGGCTGAGTTAACACAGCCCAGGAGGGTTACGCTGGTAGAAAACCACCAGGAAGTACAGCATTTTCTTGAACTGTCTTAATCCATGTGCACACCTAGAAGTTTAAGTGAATTCTCAGCTCCAGCACTGAGTAGCATCTCTTCAATACGAAGGCTGAAGCAAGATTGAAGCTGAGCGTGAACTGGAGATCTGGGTCTGTGCTTCAAATTCCAAACAAGTCTCATTTTTGTGCAGAAGAAGAGATTAGAGTTCGGTGTTTTCATTCAGCCCATTCTAAAAATAGGAAGCCTTTGCAATTTTTTAATCCAGCATTTCAATTTGTGTTGGCCCCGAAGCAGCCACATCACAGCTCCCTTTCCGACCAGGTTTAAACCCGAAGCAAGCTGATGGGTGGGTGCGCACTGCCTCCCTGTGACCAAACAAGAAACTGAAGCTTGAATTTGTCATCAGAAGATTTCTACCACTGACTCCAAATAACTGTCCATAATTTGAAACAGCAAAGTTGCTGCTTTATGCAACTCGTGTCTCACGTCCTAAATCAATATCATTTCTGTTGATGAATAATTAAAAAGCTTGATTTTTAGTGATTTTGTTTAAAAATGTACATCCAATACTAATTTTCATGGCTTTATAATGTGTTCCTTCATTTTCTGAGAAAACTGTTCTCTGATAAGCTGGGTGGGATCTAGTTGCCTACATATAGGAATCCAGTGCCATTTTATGTGCTCCTTTGCTAGCTTAGTTGTCCTCCCCCTTTTGCTTCAGAGGGTACAGATGTCATGTGGAGCTGTGACTTATTTACAGCTCCATCTAGTCCTCTCATGTTCCTGAAAGCCTCAAATTTCACTCAATATCTTTCAATTGCTTGCATTGCTGCTACTGCAAATAACTTTTACCAGCATGCCATGAAATGATTTTTTAAGTGAGCATTTGTGGGTAAAACTTGTTTTATTTTCTAACACTTTTTTTTTTTTTTATGAAGAATTAAAATATTCATATTTTTTTCTGCTGTGATTCAGAATGAAAACTGTTTCCTAGATGGTGTGACTACATTTGGCTCAGCATCATGCTGAGCACATCGCCCAGCAACACTGCCGTATCTCCATGGTGGTTCCCATGTTGCCCAGGGAGCAGCTTGGTAAAGAAGCCCATCAGCACCATTTCTTGCCAGCAGTATTTTAACGGTGCTCTGTGTGTATTTTTTTTTTTGTTGTGTTTCCTTTCAGAGATTGTCGGTGTTGGCTGTGTCCTCAACGGAGTCAGGTATAACAATGGGGACACGTTTCAGCCCAACTGCAAATACAACTGCACGTGCATTAACGGGGCTGTGGGCTGCATTCCCATGTGCACAAACTCACGCCCTCCCCTCGTCTGGTGCCCAAACCCAAAGCTGATTAAGATGGCAGGGAAGTGCTGCGAGCAGTGGATTTGTGATGACTCCAAGAAAATCAGGAAGACATCTCCACGCCACATCTCCTCTGCAGGTACGGTGGTAGTGAGGTGGACCCCTCCTTTGTCACTGGGCAACTGAAGTCAGAGTCTCTACAACCAACACGCTTGTACTGCCAGGTCTTTGTGTGAGCGAGGCCCAGAGACTCCTGTACAGTGTGTGGTGAAGGACAGGACATGCCAACACCTATGGTGCGCTTGAACTCCTTAGCAGCAATATGAGACTCATCAAACATGCTTGTGTGATAAAGCCTCTTTGAACCACACATCTGTTTGCACTTTGAAGAAGTCACAAGTCCTTTTTACTTCATCTTTATTATCTTTTTTCAGTCTTGGTCCTCTGGAAAACAGAATGGGCTCCATTTAATTTTTGCCTGGGTTACATTGCTTTAGAAGTAGGATTTTAAAGCCCTTGTATCTTAGTAGTCCTGAACTTAAAAACATCTTGAAAACAGTTATTGTGGTGGAAGTTTCACTACCAATTCGACTAAATTGTTTTTGTAGCTTTTCAGCAATTCTGGACTGATGACATTATTGAACTACCCGTTTTATGTATCGCATAAGGTATCTTCTTTCCTCCCATTCACATTCATAGTGGGGATCATATAGCTCACTGCATAGAGGTGATACCATTTGCCTCAAACGTGGTCCTAAATGTTTAAGGTGGAATTACCTTGCCATATGTCTTAAATTTATCCTGATATCAAGCTGTGATGCAATGTAGTGGCTCTGGCCACCTTAGCTCCAGTTTACAGACTATCATCTCATAAAAGCAGAGTTCAAGGAGACATAGAAAGCTGCTTGTAAATCAGGATTTTGCTTCCTTCATGGTAAGGGTGTTTTTTTTCCCAATCCTTGGTCTGTACTTTTATTGTACAAAATAAAACCCTGGTCGCCGTTTTGTGGGTTAAAAATACCAGTTTAGCCCTCACATCTGTCCCTAGTAGCTTGAACTGTGAGGTGGGTCCAAATTCAAAACATCTGCTACTGAAATTGGCATTATGTCTTCATGGCCTGTGTCCCAAAATGGGCATAACACAGCTTTTCTTGCCTAACTTTTTCTCTTATACGTAGAGAAGAGAGTCTAAGATGCATTAAATTTAATATATTAATTAATATAATAATAAATTTAATAGGGAGCTCAGTGCAGCAGAGGTTTGTCTGTGGGCTGTAGTGTGAGCTGCAGACCAGTGGGGACTTTGGCCAAGGCTGTGGAGGAACCCGAACTGGGGTTGTTGGCTGCTTTCAAAACAGAGCCCACTCTTTCTTCATTTGGCTGCAGAGCTCCCTGAGAGCTATTCAAACTTCTCTTCCTCCCAATGAAAGGCTGTGGCTGCTTCCCAAGCCCCTCAGCCATCCAGCAAAGACTGTCAACCACTTTCTGCTAGAGGGAGTCAACTGAATGGGCTCAGAAATAAACCTTCACAGTGAGATCAGATCTCATCCCTTTTCTGCACTGGCTGGTGCAGGCTTCTGTAATTAAGTGTTTGTATCGCGGCAGCACCTGGGGGTCCCAGACAAGGACCCCCTTGTGTGACGTTGCAAAGGGAAATAAAGAAATGAAGCCTGGCCCCAAGCGCCGGCAGCACTGGAGGGTCTGACACAAGTAGGTCAGCAGCAATGGGTTGAGGAGGTTCACAGGAACACTGGGACACTTCGCTGTGATTTAATTATTTGGGTTCGTGGCCTGAATGTGTAATGAGCTGGGGAGAGGGTGTTTAATATGGAAAGCTGCCCCAGTTGAATAATGTGGGGTTAATCTGGTGTCTGCAGCCTACGAGGGAGAGGATGAAGCCTGGCAGAAGAACTGCATCATTCACACCTCACCCTGGAGTCCTTGTTCAAAGACCTGCGGGCTGGGCATCTCCACCAGGATTTCCAATGACAACGACCAGTGCCGGCTCCTGAAGGAAAGCCGCCTGTGCAACATGCGGCCCTGCGAGGTGGATATAACCAAGCACATTAAGGTGGGGACTCTTTCTCCATGCACTTCTTCAGCTTTGTCTGGACACGGGGTCTGCCTTTCTTTGGCAGCATTCAGACCATTCATTCTGCGGGCTGCACTTCCCCATGGACTTGCTGTGCTGCAGAGAGGTCAAAAAATGTGTCCTCCCTGTTCTCCCACAAGCTTCCCCTGAGAGCTTTAATACCATCCAAAATACCCTTGCAAGGAAAGGCAAGCTAAGTCCCCTGTGCTCCCTGTTGGTTTGGATTGACCTGTGACTCAAGAGAGTGGAAAAGCAATGGTGATCTGCTGATCATGGCCATGAACTGTATTTTGCAAGTATCTTACTTGCAGTTTCTGTGTTGATATGTCTAAATATGTAAATCTGTCACACCCTCTAGACCAGGCTGTAAAATACTTCAAACACCTTTAAATACTGGGAAGGTGGTTTTCATGTCCTACCTGTGTCAGCAATGAGTATTAACCTGAGTCTTTTTCTTTTCTTCTCTGATTTAGCCTGGGAAGAAGTGCTTGGCTGTCTACAGGGCTAATGAACCAATGAACTACACCATCTCAGGATGTGTGAGCAAAAGTCCATATAGACCCAAATATTGTGGTGTCTGCACAGACAACAGGTGCTGCACACCCTACAAGTCCAAGACTATTGAAGTGAGGTTTCAGTGTCCAGATGGAACTGAGTTTTCCTGGAAAATCATGTGGATCAATGCTTGTTTTTGCAACCTGAACTGCAAGAATCCCAATGACATCTTTGCCGACTTGGCTCATTACCACGATTACTCTGAAATTGCTAATTGAATTGGGGGAATGCTGGAATTGACCAATTGCTCTGATTTTACAGAGGTTTTAAAATAAAAGGAGAATCTTTCATGTACTGCCAATGTACAATTTGTTTTTTTCCTGAGTTAGGATGTTTTGCCACACTTTTTTTTGGAGAGGTCTTGAACAAGCAGGGTTTTCAACTCAGATTTCCATCCATTAATACCAGCCAGAAATATCTCTATGCATGGATTCCAGACGTAAATGACAGCCCTGTTGGCACTGCCATTTATTAGGCCAGCAGTTTAATTGCCCAAAGGAGAAAATAGTGCAGTAGTATGACAGCAAAAGTGTGGCTGTCAGTAGCTTAGACATGAGCCTCAGATTTCATTACTGTTATTTCTTGAATAATGTGGTCTAAGCTGGAAAATGGGCATTGTATAAATATCATATATATGTTTTATTTTCAACATTAGACTTCTTTGATACTGGTTACTCTCAGGACTAGACAGGTCTTTGTCACACTGAGATCAGTCCTAGAAATGTTCCCTCTGTCATTCTCAGTCAAATCCTGCCCCTTGGCGAGGTTGATGGGTTCTTCATAGGAAAGAACCTAGAGTTTTTCCTTAAATATTTGTTCAAGTCCCTGTTGCACTGCACTAGGCTGGGCCAGAGATCCTCTGTGTCCTGATTTCCTTGGACTCACCCTAATCTCTTGTAGTACCTTGCACAACATATTTTCACAGTTTCTCCTCCAGCTCTGATCTTCAGCAGCCTGAATGCTCTGAATCCAAAAAGACCATCCCAGAGCTCATATTTTCAATATAGATCTTCTTGCTCATGGATTACATACTGCTTCTAGGTTAGCTCTGTAGACCTGAAGGATGAGAGATGAAGGATAACATGTCACGGACCCATTTCTTTACACAGTAATGGTGTGGTGTGTGCTTGGGGACCAGTACCACCTCTTCCCCAGGGTGTAACCAGCATGCAGGTCCTCCTTCCCACTACCACCTTGCCAGTGGCACATGCCTTTCTTTTATATGGCTGGGGTGGAGGAAAGGAGACAGGTGTTAAATGAGAAGGCTTCCTATCAGCTCTGTGGATGAGTGGGTGTGAAAGAGGAGGACAACCTTTGGCATAGCTTCTGGTGCATCAGTTGCAACTGGGCTGCTGCTTACAGTAAACATCAATGTAAACATTGTCTGCAAAAGTGGTTTAGTATGTAAAGATCAGCTAAGAGAATAAAAAAATCTGTCATTTCCAGACAATAAATTTCTTATCTCTGAAGCATACTGGAGGCAGTTTTTCTCCAGTGAGTTGTTGGTATGATCCCCGTGCACCATGGCACATTTGCTGTTGCTTCACTTGGGAGGGCTGAGCAGTAGAAATGTGTTTCTGCATGGAAAACTGTAGTATCTGCTTGCAAAATCCCTGGTGGCACAGCAGACCTGCTGAGTGACACAGGAACTGCAGACTGGATCCGTACAGGGCTGAAATTCAGATGATGCAACTGTTTTAAATCAGTCACTTATTTTGCTTTAGTTCCAGTTGGCAAGTTGTCTGTCTTCATCTTGATAACCCAGACGAAGCTAGATTAGTTCCCAGGAGACATAAATCTTTCTGGCTACGATAAATTAAAGCTTCTTGTGAACTGACTGAAAATAATGCAATCCCTATGTAAAAACATCTGGGAGAAATGCTGTGTATCTCGAAAAGCTGTTAACTTCAGTAGCATCTTCCTTTGTATACAAGTTTTTGGCCTATACATTTTTCATAGAGCTAGTTCGTAACTTAATTCAAAGCTTTTACTATTACTTTTTTGAAGCTTCCCTGAAATCTTCACTGGCAGAAAAGAAGGGTGAGAGCCCTGTCTGCATGTTCCAGTGCAGGTGCAATGCACTTCTGTTTGCTGCTCTGGTGATAAGGAACCTGAGGACACCAGCACTTTGCAAGATTCAGCTTCGTGACTGCCTTTGGCCTGGGTGACGTGACAAGAGAGGTCACATCTGACCTATGCACCTCCACCAAAACGAGAACTCAGCACTTGCAGCTACATTTTAAACTCTGTTACTTGGTAAAAAATGGCCCAAGGGAACATATGAAAAAGAGGTCAAGAAGTTGACGGTGTTTTCCAAAAGGGAAAATGGTTTGTATTGTGGTGCGTGGTAGAGAAGCCATCCTAGGATCTTTTTTTCAATAAGATCCCTTAAGTATGAATCGGAATCCTGTGTTCTAGTTCTGTATGTGTGTATATACATATTGTATATGCATATATAGAAATATACACATATATTCATGCTTATATGCATATGTACATACACATATAAAATACCATATGCATGCATTTATAAAATTTTGTATGTAATATTATATATAAAACCATATCTGAACATGACCATGAATATATATATATGTATATTTACATGTTCATATTCCCCCAGTGCAGTCAGTGGTGTATAAAATAGAGTGTGTATATAATGTGTGTTTATATGTATAATCAGTTTTTCACTGTCTTATGAGGACATAAGAAAACAGGATCAGAACACATGCCCCAAACTGTGGCATTTAATAGGCTTGCAGTGCTTTGCAATTAGCTAATGCTGTAACTACTGTAATCAAATGCTGCCGTGGCTGAAACACAGTTTTCATTGCAAGATAAAAGCAGCCATTGTAAGCTAATGCACGACCAGCAGTTCCAATGCGTGTTGGTTTTTAGTGAAGTGGATGCCTGGAAACCACAGATCTCGCCCAAAGCACCCAGGAGGTCTCTTTTTCTAGTCTGGTTTCCTAAGGGAACAAGATGTAGGCAACTGGGCTGTCCATTTGTCTGTCTGTCAGTGCCTTTGAGGGAAATGTCAAAGTAGGCGGAAAAGTAAAGATCTCAGAAACATTGTGATTCCTGAAATAAAAAAAAAAAATGAAATAAAATATCAGGACAGAGGAGGAGCCCACCACATTGCTCCTACCAAGCCCATGCACATCTGCCTTGCAGCCAACACATCTGCAGTGTGGCCCAACCACAACAGCAGCATTAAGGGATTCTGAACAGATGCTCCAGTTGGAAACAAGCAGTGGTGGAGGAGGGAGAGCTGAAGGCATCACAGATGGGGAACAGTGGTCGTTACACTGTTGTAACCCCTTGTGCAACTGCTTGTCTGTCCAGCGGCACTAAAGGGGAAGAGCAACGCTTGTAGCCAGTGGACTTGCAGTTTGCGGTGATTAGAGATCTTTTGTTTTAATGGATGTTTACGAGAAGATTAGCCATAGAACTAAGGCAACAGACTAGCTTTTAGATTTGGTTCCCTGGCTCCCTGTCTACTTGGGCAAATCATGTAGCTTGACAAAAGTACTTTTATGCTTACTGTTTAAATACATTAAGGAGCTAGATCTTCAACGGCTTTCATGGATCCAGCCTTTTGCTTCATTTTTCCTCAATTCGTCAGAGCCAGAATAACAAAGCCCTACTGTTCATCGCCTCTGTTGAGAGTGAAAACTCCTCCAGCAGGAACTGATGCTCACTGTAAATTTGTACAGTGCCTCGTACAATGGGCCCAGGTCTCTGCTGGGACCTGAAAGTGGTACCATCATCCAAGAAACCAACAATTATGCCACTGAGGCAATATCAGGCTCTGAGCTGGTGCTAGACCCCTCTAATGCAGTGGTCCAGGAAAAGGCTTGAAAAAGGATGGGAGTGACAATTTTGCAATCGAGACAGTTTGATACACATTCTGGTCATGCCAATTATCCTGTTGGTCTTGCAGGTTGGGACAAACATGAAGGACGGGATTTGGGGGGTCAGCTCATGCTGTTATGAATGGCAGGCTCCAGCTAGCTCCAGTGGCCATAGCTCCTTGCCTTCTGTAGGGAATTTACCACAGTCAGTTCAGTGGCTCAAGCTGCATTTTTTGGGAGCCCCAGAAAGCATGATAGACATTCACTGCAGGAGGAAAAGAAACAAGAGTGTGACATATAAAGATGCCTTTACATTCAGTGTGCATGCAAGTGGAAAGAGGGCACAGTGCCATTGCTTTATTTTTGTTGTGTTCACAAGGATATGTCATACTCCAGGAAGACCACAATATTGATGACACACTGTGTCATCTCAGAAATTAAATCCTGAGATTTTTTTTCTCCCAATTTTTTGAAGGAGTTTTAAGACAAGCAGTTTATTAAACCGATGGAGACAGAGAGCTCTCATTAACCCCAGAGATATATTCATACACATACCTTTTCAAACTGTGATTTTCTAATTTAAACAATTCTATAGAGTTATTTCTGTAAGCTTCACATGCTGAAATGTATTTGAAAAATTAATGGGAAAACCAGATTGGTTTGGCAGTGTCAGCCGAAGTCACACCAACCATGTAACACATATTACTTGTTCATACAGCATCATGTTGAGATTTTATAGGTGGCATGCTGCTGCTATGCTTTAAAGATATTAAATAACTTCTGAAGTGGTAAATGATTAATGAATCTATGACTGACACCTCATTTAGAAGTTTAGGCAAGCAAAAGAAGGTGAAATATATTTGCCACTGACATTTCTTTTCCTTTTCCAATCTCCTTGCCTGGCCAATGTCCAAGTATGTGTTTGAAACGTGGGACAAAGCCCTGAACTGAAGGACACATAAAAATAAAAATAAAGAGCCAGAAATGTGGTAAAAAATGATGCTATGGGAGCATTTCCTGAAGTGTGAATATTTTGGCAGCTTTGGAAATCCAGGTGTTCCCCAACTCACATGTCCTTCTTTTCTAATCTGTTTCTGGCTCTCGGGTTTGATTTCCACCCCACCCCCAGCACTCTTGGGACTTGGGATAGCCTGTCTAGAGTCTTTGAGCAAAGTGGAGCATGTTACTCAACCTGCCTAAGAATGTCTTCTTTCTCAGCTCACTTGAGAGGCTGCAAGACTAACCCGTTTGCAACAGCCATACAGACAGAAAGTGTTCAAAGAAGCTTATTAAAGACATGCAGAAAAATATACTTTAAATTAAAGAATCATTATTGCATATCACTGTATTTACAGATCCTCAGAGCTTACCCCACTAAGGGTATTACCATTTAATTCTAGGAAAAAATACTTGTAGAGTTTTCCCGCAAACCAAGTTTGCCTTCCAGCCTGAGGTAGGTTACCTGTCTCAGTAGGAATTTAAACACTTTGAGTGGCCTCCTGTTCCCCACAGTGATGAGTCTGTGTTGGGCTTGCTTATGGCTACCAGGAAAGCATCCTCTCCCCAGCCTTCTCCTTCAGTGTGAGCTTTTTTTTGCTGAGAAGGGAAGTCCTCCGGATTTTTTAGCACATTCCAGTCAGCTGTGCCTCTGGCAATAGCTTTCAGCAAGGGTAGCACATTTCCTTGCTGCCTCTACCAGCACCAGAAGTCCCATCTGGCCTCTGCATCTTCTACTTGCACATGTGGGACTTCCTGGCTGCGTTCTCAGCCACCGCATTTGGATTATTCTGGGAAACCCATCATCTCCTAAGTGCAAAGTGCTTTCCAAATGAAGTGCTGATTGTGTGGAAATTGTGTTCAGCTCTGACCCTGTGGGATCTCCTACTCTGCATGAGCAGCATGGAAGGACTCACCCCAGGATCAAAGTTCAACATCGGCAGCTGGTGACAATGAACTATGATTTGCTTTGATTTGGTCACTGGTTATCATTAAAATGAAAACATAGTGCAATCAGTCAATAAATGAGAATTTCCCAGCTGGGGAGATGCAAGCAGAGGCCTGAGGTAAGGCAAAGGGATCAGATGGTGTGCATCCCACCAGTGTGTGAGGGGCTGGGTGGCATCTTTGCTGGTGGCAGGCTCACCAAGCCTGACGCCAGTGCTGGGCCCACCACATGGGGAAAAAACACAGCTTGGCAACCACACCTTCACCGCTCATCTTGCTGGGTGGGGACCTCCACACACACATAGAATCATAGAATGGTTTGGATTGGAATGGACCTTAAAGATCATCTAGTTCCACCCCCCTGCCATGGGCAGGGACATCTCCCACTAGACCAGGTTTCTCAAAGCCTGGTCTTGAACACTTCCAGGGATGGGGCATCCACAACTTCCCTGGGTAATCTGTTCCAATGTCTCACCACCCTCATAGTGAAAAATTTCTTCCTTATATCTAATCCAAATCTACTCTCATCCAGTTTGAAGCCATTACCCCTTGTCCTATCACTACGTGCCCTTGTAAAAAGTGCCTCTCCAGTTTTCTTGTACACCTCCTTCATATACTGGAAAGCTGCTATAAGGTCTCCCTGGAGTCTTCTCCAGACGGAACAACCCCAACTCTCTCAGCCTGTCTTCATAGTAGAGGTGGTACTTCCCTCTGATCATCTTTGTAGCCCTCCTCTGGACCCGCTCTGGCAGGTCCATGTCCTTCTTATGTTCGTAGCCCCAGGGCATGTACACATGGACACGTGCACAGAGCCAAGGGTTACAAAGTCCAGGTCTTCTGAGTACTATTGCTCATGTTAGGCTTTGCCTAGAGGTGCCCTAGCTCTCCCTGAGTGCAACTGCCCTGCAAACAGCCCTTCCCTCCCCCAGTCCCCTTCGCGCGCTGACCCTGACCTGAATACCATAATCCACTTCAGCCAAAAGCAATTGCAGAGAGTGGCGGGTCACACGAGGATATTTTTTCCAGCTCCGCTGTGGGTCACAGCTCACTGTGGTGCTGCCGCTTGGGAAGGAAGAGCTGCCTGCTATCCCCTTTCCCAGACCCTGGGCTCTTCAGCCCATTCGTGTCTGCTTCCAGTGTCTGAAGCACATCCCACCGCCACCAGTGCCAAAAACATGCAAGGTGGGGAGGCTGCCTCTTTAATGACATCCAAAGAACAGCTCTTCTTCAGCCCCAGGAGGTGCTGGGTGAGAAAACAATCCCCACCCCGAGTTGCAGGGAACAGACATTGAACTGTTTGGCGGCTGCAATCAGAAGCCTTCTTTTTTTTTCTTTTTTGCCCTTTTTTTCCCCCAGCACTGGTCAGCAGCTGTGTTGTTTATAAAATGAATGGCGGCTTAATGAAGCAATAGATAGAAACAGTGAGAGGCTGTGTCTGGCTGTTACAAAGGGCCGAGGGGGAAGGGCTGATCTCTTAAAATACCCCGACATCCTTTCTCTCAGTTGTTTAAACATTAGGCGTAGCAGCGATCAGCTATCAACATAAAGCCTATATTTGGCTCAGTGGAAACACTAAATCCACACAACAAAACAGCTGTTCATATGTACACAGGTCGGGAGAGTCAGTTCTAGTGAATGTGAAATGGTGCAAAATCGTGCAAAAAAAAAAAAAAAAAAAAAAAGCAGACAGCATGTGAGAAGGGGGAGGACCAAGTTGCCAGAAGCACTTGCGGGACACCGCTCAATGTGTTGTGTTGGTAGAAACAACAGACTGTTGTTACACACATTGAGGATGGCAACAGATACCCTGCCCGAGATGCAAAATCAGACAGGAAGAGGATTCCAGCACTGGAGAGAAAAAAATAAGCAGCTTTGCTATAAACTGTTTTCTCTCCAGCTCAGTCCGTCACTTGCAACACATGACATTAATCATAAACCCCCAAAACACATCTAGGCTAAAATTTCCAGCTGCTTAGTCTCTGGAGACTTTTAAAGAGGAAAGCAACATCCTGCAGCACAAAAGTCCTGCTGCAAGGATGCGATGTTGGCACATCCTCTCCCACTACTCCTCTTCAAGGACGGGGAGTGGGAAAGCCATCTTGAAATGCAGCCAGGTTTTTGAACAGTAGATGTGGAAGCCCAAGCTGAGGTGGAAAGGACTTGGATTTCAGCAACGACATCCTTTCTACTGTCAGGTTTGAAGACCACCACTACAGCAAACATTTGGTATTAAGATACATTAATGCAATCGGGAAGCCTCTTGGTTCCTTAGAGCCCATTCTCTCCTCTTCCACCCTTCATAATCCCAAAAGCACTGTGAGGGGTGAGCTGTTTCTTTTCTGGAAACCTCCTGTTATCTGATCTCAGTCTCCTTTGTGCCACAGGAGGTCCTTTCTCCGTGAGAAAAAGGTGAAATCCCAGCTCATCTTTTCTGGTTTAATGATACTACAGTACCCAGGCTCTGTCTCTAAGAATAGTGCAGAACTTGGCATTTGCAAGCTCTAGGAAGGGGTTTATAGAAATTTTATAAAAAATTCTGATAAATCTGCAAGCCACTTGCACTCTTCAGTTACAGCAGAAGTTAAAGATGCCAAGAGACCAGTACTGCACAAAAAGAGGAGTCATAACTCCTTGTAAAAGGTAAGACCCCACTCTGCTGTGCTGACCTCCAGCTTTTCTGCACAGGTACACACTGTTCCTTACCAAATGAATACTTTTTGTTGCAAAGCTGACATTTGTAGTGGTCCTAGCAACTCCTCGCTGCTCAGAAGTGCTCGCAGATGCCTTTGTGCTATGAGGAGGCTTGGATGCATTCCTCCCCATTAAACAAAAATAAACTGCCTGGGCTTGACAGCCACACCATGGTGTCCTTGTGGAAGGAATGATTAGCCATTCCCAGAAAAGCTCAGTGAAGAGCCTAACTTTGCCCTTCTTTTGTAAGATGAGTTGGCACAGGTTCCTCCAGTTTTCACTGGTGCTGGCACAGGCAGTGGTTGACCAAATCAAGCCCTTGACTGGTATCAGTCCAATCACAACTGCTGAATCAGCACATCCAGCAGAGCCTTGGCTCAGACATGCCAAATATTTGCTTTTGCCTCTTCCTATCACAGGATTTTTTGAGATATGGGAGAAAGGAACAGCCCAAAATAGTTCCAGCAAAGCCACACACCCACCTGTCCCTGAAAACCTGAGCGTGTCAGATCAGACATTGGGCAAGAGCACCATATCCTCCCGAAGGTCCCAATGCAGAAAGCAGAATAGAAACATTTTGGAGACCATGCTCTTATTTCCTACCCATTCCCCACGCTGAATAGCATCAGTGCTCTCAGCCCCCCATAATACACGAAGGAAGCCTCCAAACCCATGGAGGGATGCTTCCCCTAGAAGGACAGGTACTGCTCAAGTTACAAAAAGCCCTGACTTTTTCACAGGAAACCACCAAGATAAATAGAAGCTTAAGCTGGAAAAGGACAATCACACTTCTGCTTTAAGAACGGCAATAAAACAATGCTTTAGTTCTTTCCTAAAGCTTTAGATTCCCATCCCTCTTGTATCTGAGGAGTCCTTTTAAAACTTATTTATGGAGGGTTAAGCTTTTCTCTCCTTTTAGATTCTTGCAAGAGGTCCAAAAAGAACAGGTTTTAGAAGCTGAGTGGCATCTGCAGTTTCAGTCAAGAGGCTTCCAAATTCTTCCTCAGATCAGTGGGGGACACATCACACATCATTGGATTTACAGATCAGATTGGGAACAGATAGGATGCAATGAGCATGGCACCAACTCCAGTGAGGAAATCAGTGTACAGACCACAGGTCTAGGCATTAGACACTACTGGATCTCTGGAGAAAAAGAAAATTTAAAATAGCAAATAAATAGCACACCACACCAAGCCTTCAAATTTGTTATGCATTTGTTAGAGGAAATTATCCTTTAGTACTTTGAATAGCCAGTCATACCTCATACTGAAGTGTGTTGTGTTTTCTCAGTATAGATAGTAGGCTGGAATGAAAAAAAAAAAAAAAAGAGCTCCAAGCACAAAAGTAGGGAAGGGCAGAGTTATTTGCAGAAGAACAAAAGATTTCATTCACACAAAGGGGTGGCAAGAATACACTCTCACTGAGAAAGACTATTGTACTCCTGGTAAAACATGAAGACACCAGACATTGCAAAGTTACAAATTTATTTTTTTTTGAAATAAATACAAATACTTCATTAAGAAACTTTTCTTGATAGACTTTACACAATAGCTTTATTCTTTCTGGAAATTGTCTTTTCTTCCCACAAACTGTTACGGATACTCTACACAAGAGCTGAAGTTAGTCAATATAAAGTAATCTACATGGTGTTCTTCTGAACAAGCAATCCCAAAGTATTAACATTTGCTATTTAACTGCTCGGCATTTGAGTTTTCTTGTTTGTGTGAGGACTGTGATGCAGCAGGTACATACTAGAGCCCGGGAAATCCTGTCCCACTACCTATGGGAGGACAAAATTCAGAACACCCAACTGAAAATCTGACTGGCGGAAAGGTATCAAGCCACTGGCATCAATGGAAGTAACCTGTGGTATCAGAGGCTACATGAAGATGCAGAACCAGCAGATCATTACATTTTTGTAGTCATTACACACTGTATTTTACAGATACAGTGTTGACACTCCACCACTTTGTGGAATACACTTCTCAGCACCAGTGAGATCTCATCAGAGTTTCAAATCTAGTAATTAGTGGCAGTTGAATGTACAGTATCTAATTACATGCCATCCCACAGTTATTCATCTCTCCTGACAAAGAACAGCTGGATCTGGCTTTGCTTACAGAATTCCAAATTTATCACAATTGTGCTGGACACAAAAACTTGAGCTGCAAAGATAAGAAGCTGTCTGAAGGAAAAATCAAGCTGTTTCTGCTTTGCTGGCATGTTCAGCTACCCTACTCGTTATAACTACACCAACTTTTGCAGTATGGTAAACCCTTTGGCCCAAGATCCCAAAGAGGAAATGCTACCTTGCTTATTATATTTAAATCCTGTCCTCATTTGGCTAAGCAGGTTTTAGGGTCTAGGAGGGGGGGAGGACAGGAAGACTGGAACTAAATCTCAAAAAAGTGAAATAAAAAAGCTTAAAGATTTAGTTCGTCTCGAAGTCACATTAAAATCGCCTATTTTAGTAGTATATTATTGTACATAGGAAAACAGGCTTGAATACTAATGAATTAAAAGGCCTATAAATGCACGATACATTAACTTCTCTATCATTTGAAGTCAAGCTATATACAATGAATTCAACTCCAGCTTCAACATGAGGCCATAACACATTTGTTTCATTTCCTTCTTTAAAAGCCATCCACAATAGTGATTTTTTTCTCCCCCTCTTGGAAAGTTGTCTCAAATTGTGCCAGTTTACTTCAAGAGAATGAGATAAAGGGGCATGTAACAGCTTTGATTTTAAAGGAGGATATTAAGCAAGCCTGGTTTGACTCTGAAGTGTTTATAACCACATCAGCTTTTGGCAAGTATCCTTTAGAATTTGGCATCCATTGAAGGAGGGCACGATAGCAGCAACTGTCTGAGTTACAAGAATAATGACAGAGCAAATGAGATGCTTCTTTTCTTTGGTCCCTGCCAGACCCTGGTGAACAGAGTTCATCTTACAGAATAGCTTGAGATTAATACCAGTTATGTTTTTGTGATACACAGGGGGCACCCATTACTTTTTCACACTGTGACCAGTTTAAACCTCCCACAGCCATCTAACAGGACACTTCCATGGACTTGGGGCTTGATTGTTCAGCGTTGCTTGCCGAGTTTGGCGTCAGCTCGATGCGCGTGTCTGTGTGGGAGCGGTTCCTGGCACCGTCCCCGGTGTGGGATCGGCTCCTCGTTCCCTCCCCAGTGTGAGACCGGCTCCTTGTGCCTTCCCCGGTGTGAGACCGGCTCCTCTGTCCTTCCAAAGAGGTTACGCTGGAGCCAGAAGCGGTACGGGACCTCATCAGCCTGGTCATGCTAGCAGAGGGGACTGGAAGAAGAGTCTTTCGTTAACGCCTTGCTTTGTGGGCTTGGAAGGAAGCCCTTGCCTTCCTCTCCAGCCCTCACCACCCTTGGAGAAGCCATCAGGGTTGAATAGATACTTTTCAGGGTAGTTTGAAGTGTAGAAGTACCACTGCTCCAGGCATACAGTTAACGAGCCCAAATTACTGAGGCAAAATTAGTGGCTGGGGCTGAGGGATTCAAGACAGATCTTTATGGCATGTTGCTCGGGCTGCAACGAGCCAGAAGAAAACTAAGATTCAGACCTTCCATAACTTTCAGATTGAACCTTTGCTGGCAGCCAGGCTAGCAGTGCATCTACACCACAGCAGTTGTCAGAAGCACATACATGAAGGACAAACAGCTACAAATTAGTCTCTGAACTAATGAGGTTTTAAATGTTCTGTGTAGCATATGAATCATCTCCTCTGATGCAATGAGGGGTCACTATACCCACCCTTGATAAAAATATCAAGATAAAGTAAAGCAGGTATTTGTGGGTATAAGCTGTCTACAATATTTTCTAACATAATTTGGTCTGAAAACCCTTCCCCCAGACGTTTGGTGGTTTGGTTATTTTCCCTTGCAAATGCATGTCCAACAGGGAAAAGATCACACATCAGGGATCATAAGACTCTCGGGTGCTTTGATGCCCAACAATTTTTGGTAGCCAGATAAACCATTCCATCAAACTGATACTTACTGTATCCCATTCCCTGAACAAAGTATTTGAAAGCTTCTGCAAGCTTGGCAGGCTGCAAAATAAAGAGAGTACTATTGTATGCAGTGCTCAGCAACTTAGTTACATTACAATGTTATAGATGCTATAGATGCCATGTCTTAACGGGGACATCTTACTCACTGAGTTCTAATGGATGCCTGAGAATTAACCTGAGAGAGTTCCACCATTCCCCTCCCTAGTTCATTAGCAAACGGACAAATGCACATGAGATTTCCAGACTACGAATGATCTAAGCCTGGCCCAAACTTTGCTCGTGCAGTTACTGAGGCAGGCGAGACAAAGTAAAACAACTGATCTCACCGAATATACAAGGCAGCAATTCCTAATCAGCAGAGAACAAACCTAGCTAGTCAGAGCTGATAGTTATGTTGATAGGGCTAAAAGCTAACCAGGAATACACAACTGGCTGCGACTGACATCCTTGCGATGAGGCACTCACTATTTGTTTCTGCTGCTGCCACAGTGGCCAAATAAGCCTCACCGGCTCAATCATTGCACATGCCAATACTACATACTTTTTTTTTTGCCTAGTTCTATCTGAATCAGTGCAAAGAATGGACTCTGTACAACAGAAGCAATGTAAGTACTCCTGTGTGGTTTTAAAACAGTCTGTTCCCCCCTCCCACTGTTTGCGCACCCATTGACTGTACAAGGACTTCTCAGCTGCACGGAATTACAAATTCAGTTTTTTTCTTTAAGGATGTGAACACCACATTGTATTGCTTAGAAATCTGTTAGAAAACATCACATTCTATAGCTGATTTACAGGACAGCTCTTTTAGTGAAGCAACAGTCGAGCATAGATAAATTTTAACTTTCCCAGCCTGCTTTTATTAGCAGCCTTGGGATTTATGCCTAAATATCTTTCAGAACCTCCAGTCCATTCTCAAGCCAAGTCAGTGTATGCAAGAACACAGCATTGTTATTTCCTGCCTCCCACTTTCCTGGTCTATTCTATAAATAGTCCAAATAAATATGTTTTTAAACCATTAGTGCTCAAGCCCTAATCCATGCTAGTTTAGTAGATAGGCATAAAATAATACCTCTGCATTCCCACCTCAGACATTTACTCTGTTAAGGCTTAATTAGAGGAAATAATATCCCCGCCCAATCTTAATTTTGCACTTCATTGGTCTTTAAAGAAAAAAGAAAGCTCAGATGACCGATTGACATCATTATTCGTGAAATCATAACCATCCTTTTGGCTGACATTTGGGAACAGCAAGTACCCTACAGGAAAACACCCATTTATTGCTGTCTGACACGCTGCAGAACAGGATTAGTAGGATTTCCGTCAGCCCAATCCTACCTGGGAAACTTGAGGGAGCCCACCGCAGTCAGCCATCTGAAAGAGGGACAAGAACAGCTAGTTAGCATCATGCCAGAGGAACTCATTTGTGCTCAGGATATATTAAAATGACATTTTTAGCTATCTGGCAGAAAAACATTTCCTTTTGTTGTGCGAGTAATGTATGTGTAGATGAAGGCATCAAAGCAGGTAGTCAAATGTTTATAAAAGCTACGACTGCACCCCAGAAAACTCCAAAGCATCGGCTGGAGCCACAAATAAATGTTTTTTGCTAGGCAGTGATTACCAGTTTCTTAGAAACTAGCCTGTTTGTCCTGGTTACAAGTTCAGTTCTGAATTACAATAACGTGACTCGGTACTGACCTGAATGACAAACAGGGGAGAGAGAACAAACACCTAAAGCTCAGCGGTGAGAGGGAAAAACCATTTGCTGAGATTGCGGATGGCAAGCATCAGCCTGACTCGCCACGGGAAGCAGGGAAAGCCAAATTAGAAAAGCTATCTTGAGCGCATGCAATATTTTTGGAGCACTTCATTTTTCCTGCCACTCCACCCCTCAAAGCCAACCCAACAAAAACAGCCCTGTTCCAAGGAACACCACAAGCTGAAAACAGTTGAGTTGTGAATTACAGGAAACCCCAAATCCTATCTAGGATTAGTTAGCAGCAAAACAGGCCTGCAGCAGGATCTGGCATCAGCCGTATCCCTGGCCTGAGCAAAGGCTGGCCACTGATAGAGGGTTTGAGATAGTGTCAGATTTTTTCTTAGGGTGAGTCTGCCATCTCCATGTGGTAGGTCAGCAGTGATATTCCTCAACATTAGGAGGAAAAAGCATTTAAAACTAATTGTATATTACCATTTTCACTGATCAGTTCAATATAGAGAGATACTGTAAAAAATCCCAGCAGAAACATGACCAAACTTGTTCCACCATTTGCATGTTGTCACCAGTAACGAGTTGAAGATTGCACTCACAGCCAAAGCCTTTGCACAATGTTCTGTTGTTTGGAAGCGTATTTTATCAAAATTTTGGAAAATAATACATTTCCAGCAGTAAGATGTCCTGGATCGTGTCCACATAAAAGGGAAGATGACAAAACTGTGGCTGATAGATGAGCTGTCTGTTCATCTGACACTTCTGTTGAGGGACAGGCGAGCACGGGAACAGAATGATTGGGTTTGCACTTCCACTCTGCTGCCGGGTTTTTTCAGATCTTTTGAAATACCTCGAGATCAATTTTGCTAGCTCTAGTCAAATTCATTATGGGTATGTGAAATACTGAGCATTTCAATTCTCACCCCTAGTGTTTTAAAATGGATGAGCTGAGAAATTCCCTATTGTTAACCTCGACAAGAAGCCCCTGGTCTCTTTTATCCTGCTAAAATACTGAAGGAACTGCCTTTCCATATCAGAGCTGGATTCTCACTGTGTTATCTGCACTGCAGCACATCGCTCTGGTTCTGCTTTTTTAGTTAATCTACCTGATTTTAAATGAGGAGAATGTTTATTTTAAAAAAAAACAAAAAAACAACACAAACAAACAGCTTCAGCTTTTGGTATTACCTTCAAAAGCGTGGTCCTTGTTGGGTCCAGCTTTGCGTTGCATTCAACCTGTATTAAAGAATAGCAGCATAAGACACCATAAACAAGATTTTAATTATGAACTGCTGGATGAAAACAGATTAAATACCTCATTTTCTGTTTTAATTCAGACTAAATTGGGTATCTTCGGCTTCTGTATAAAGACTCTATGTATATATAAATATATCTTTGAACTCAAGTAGCTCAGTTCACATTTCTGACTGTATTCTTTTCCACGTACATGGGAATTCAAGATTTTTTTATCTGCTTCTGGTACTCCAGTGGCAACAAGTGTTGTTTATCTTGTGATGTTGGGTCATCTGGTAGTGTCCCAAGTGGTGAGCAGCCATATGGCCACCGGCCAGCGGACTAGGCATGCCCATTAAGGCACAACATTTGAAGTCACCCAGTCATCTGGGGCACGTTATAATGGTCAAAAAGAAGCCCTTTGCTTCCATAGTGACCCAGGGCAGAGCTCCAACACCACAGGACAAGCTGAAATACCAGCAGCAGATTCCTCTCTAAAGGAAAATATTTGCGGTTCACTGGAAGTGCTGTGGCGATTGTTCCTAAGGCAGTAGCTATTAAATAATGGTGCACAGACAGAGGGGACAAACAGCGAGGAACTAATGGCAGCTCTCCCGTGGTCTGCAAGAGGAGAGCCAGCTGGGCTGGATCGATAGCCAGCTAGGGTGAGCTCTGCTGGCCTCGCACAGCTTCTTGGCTCGCCTGCCCATTAGCGCGGTGGCAAAGCACAGCTCGATATACCCACCACGGCGTCCACCGCCGGGGAACTGTCACCAACCACCAGGAGGACGGGGCATCTGCAGGGAAGCACATAAAAGCAGTATTATCTCTGTGATCCAGCCCAGACTTGCCCTAAGCTGCATTTTGCGTTGCTGGAAGGATGAGACAGTTAAGTGTGGGAAAATTATTTGTTTTGTATTCCAGACATCTTAAAGATACATCAAATCCACTGTATTAGCTGCAGATCTACTGACATGCTCTGATACTTTGTCTGAAAACCCATCTTTTTCCCCACCTTGTAGCAATCAATCAGCCCTTCCCAGTGCTTTATTCCTTGTTTTGTAAGAAATTGAATGTGGGCATCAATGTCTCCTTCCCACCCTCCCTGCCCCCTGAGCTCCAACTTTTGGACCTGCCATCCAATTTCAACCAGATTGGCAGAAGAGTCTCAAAGACTCCTGTGTGTAAACATCAGTAGCTGAGCAGAGAAGGACTTGACAACTGTTCCGTTGCACAGGTTGCAGCATAAGTGAAAAGCTACTTGCAGAAGATCTGACAGATAGTCACTCTCATACCTGCTCCATCTTCCTGAAATATTTGGGTTTGGTTTGTTTTTTTAAATTGTTTTTTTTTTTGTTTATGTTCTCTTGGTTGCAAAGGCACAGCTTAAGTGCACTCACGTCTATAGTTTCCATTAACTAAGACATATTTCCAGATAACAGTAAATACATCTATTTTTCAAGTAATTACTCTGTAAGCCTAAGTTTGTAGATACACAGTGACAGAAACTATTTAGCTTTCCAACCCAGAAGTTTAAAGAGGGGGAAGTCTTTCTAATGGTGGTCCCTGACTTGCAGTAACCTCTTATCTCCTACCTGAAGTTACAAGATCCTTCTCTAGCACATCAGCACATGCAGGCAAAGTTCTGCAATGCATGTGCAGTACACCCACCCACTGATCACACCTCTTAGCTCACATCATGCACAGGTGAACTGGGAAGAAATAATATACTTACTGAAGGGTGACAACATTTATTCCAGGAACAGGACGCTCAATCTCTAGGTCTCGCCGACTAAAAAACAAATAAATGGAGAAAACAAAGGCTCTTGATACACTGAAATTTTACAGATAATTCCATATTCTTCTGGTTTAGACAAAGCACAGACACTCACATATGTTAATTTAATCTGATACATGTTGTAGCCTCCATAGCTGATGGAGAACCAGTCTTAGAATGTATACTTGGACTACGACATTGATACTTAAGTCTTTCTCCCCACAAATGCACAAGGTCCTTCTCACATAAGAAAACCACCTGAGATCCCTAAAGGTACTGTCAAGCAGAACTTTATCTTGGGAGAACACATGTAACTCCACCACACAAATAATACTGGCTCCAAAAGCTGGACAGCCTCTTAAAACAGTTTCCAGTTAGAAATCAGGTAAATGTATTTACCTGTTGTAAGAGTTGACAAAGAGATGAAGGTTGGTTTGATTCATATCATTAATAATATGCTGACGGTAAGTATAGATCAGGTCATGGTTGCTGTGAATCTCTTCCTACAGTGGAGAGAGAATTGTTCAAAATAGGGACTATTTTCTGAAAGGAACTGAAGACATGGCACAACAGTTGTTCATGAGAGTCATATCTACACAACAGGAGTGCATCTTTAGGAGGGACAACTTCTAGCACCCAGTGGCATCACCCAGAATTAACATGTGGTTACTGATCGTAGAACCACATTTTTCACTTTAAAACTTCAGTATGTTGTAAAGTCAAGATCATAAGACTGCAAAACAGGTAGTTATAGTGGAGATGGTTACAGTCAGACAAGCGTGATGTTTAAAAACCAAAAAAGACTCAGGGTGAGAAGGTCAATAAATGTTTCTAGGGTAAAGCAGATGTTGAAAGCTTACAAACATGTAATGTGGAATTCAATTTCACAATAGTAAATAACTAAGCTTCAAGGACTTCAATTGCTAACATTTTCAAACAGTTTGGTTCTAAAGTCTTTATAGATTAGTTTCTCACTCTGCTGGAATGGAGTTTTCCATCGCATTTACTAACAGTTTCAAGCACAGCAAAGTAGCCTCAGAAAACAGTGTAGCACTGTATAGGCTTGCACTGGAGAAAACCATTAGTACTAATAACCAACTTTCCCAGAGTTACAACAACATTATGGTATAACAAAAAAAAATTGTGGGGTAATTCTGCTCAGAACATGAGTACTTAGGTCACTTATGCTCATGTTTAAGTGTTGGCTGGCTAAACAAAGAGCTGCCCCTACTAGAGTTGTCATGACTGAGCTGCACTTGAGCCATTGGGACACAGCAAGCCCCATGGCAGTATAGCACCTCCAAAATACTGGTAACACAAGCATGAATAGTATCTCACAGTTTAACTTGGCACTCTGTTGTTTAAATGAAAGCTTCTCCCTTCCTTCCAGCCCCAGGAGATCAATGCAGATTACTGAACACAGAGGAATCTTTTGAACATCCTTACCTTTCCAAAAAGATGTGAAATGACCATGTCTGGTAAAGCATTTGTCCAACCTGAAATCTGAAGAAAAAGATTATCTAAATATTAAAACAATCCTTGAACAGTTGAAACCTTTCAATTACCCATAAGTAGACCAATGGATGTTTCTCTGCTGTCCTTGTACATACAATATCTTAGATTGATATTTTTTTGCCCCAGTCCAACTATAACATCATAAAATGTAGTTGGAGTTATTCTTACAGGATGTCTTTACTAATACAGCTATACAGGGAACACACTTCAGGTTGCATAGGTGTATATGGCATCACTCCCTGCAAGAATGCCAAGCAAACCAGCCAGATGGCTGTCATTTAATCTCACTGCTAAATCTCCTCCCTAACAACCCACACTGACAATACTTTGCAGCTGGTACCCAAAGTTCATGTCCCAGAGCACGTGCTCTCACTTTGGAAGAAGAGAAGGATACAGGGCACCCACTGTATTCCTCATGTCAGCAATCCTTAAAAGAGTATATCCATGGATATAGAAGAATTTAATTACAGTGAGACATTGAATGATATAATCAAAATGGGTCAACTGGTACCTCTCAATGTACAGCAGTTACTAAATATACTTCCAGATCAAACTTACCAAAATAAACTGGTATGAAAAATTATTAAAAAAAAAAAAGATAAACAAGGCTTTGAAAGAATGCTACATTCCAGCTCTGTAAAGTTTTTCCTATTATAAGGTTGTCATTACATTTAATATCACCCTAGGAACTTACAATGGGTTGACTCTATGTGTGGATAAAATATAACACACTAATTTTTGTACTTCAAGTGTTTATAACAACTGCCATTCATTTAAGCATGACCCTGAATGACACAAAGTGCCTTCCATCAGTTTACCCTGAAAAATGTTTTAACAGGTTAAATCTGAATGACATGTAATGTAGCATTTACACTTATTTATATATACTGCTTCCAGGAAGATTTTTTGAAACTAATTCTCAGCGCCTGTCTTCCCACATTGCAATCTTTCTTAGAGCTACAAAAGAATACAGTTAACAGGAATTTCTTTGTACGTGAACATTTTCACTTAAATGTCTGGTTGTATGAACAATCTGTCCACAGTTACTGTAGCTAATGCCCTTTTCTGAGTCTTTTTGGCATCAGGGCTCAGCCAGATGATTGAAACTTGGAAGATGTTGTTCTGAACATTTTTCTGTGCTCTAGTTCATATTTTGGACTGTGCTGGTAAACAAAGCTATGGACAAGAAAGAACTGAATGTTACATTCCCTCCAGTAAACTCCAAGCATAAAGTTGTTTCCAAAACTACCCTATGTTCAGGTTAAACCAGGTTTTCCCCAGCAGTAACCAGCTCTTAAGAATTGTCTAAACCCAGTTGTTCCATTATACCATGAGTTTCTGTTTCCTCAAAGTACTTATTTTTATCACTAGCCCTGCAGGAGATATATTTGCAAAGGGAAGAATAAAGCCCAAAGGAATTATCCTGGGATGTTCAGTGTCTGCAGTCATATCTTACACACAAATTTGCCCAGCTCCTCACACTTGACAGGTAGTTATTTTGATTTATTTTTCTAACTTAAAAATGTTACCTTAGTTGCTGCCCAGTCCATCCAACCTTCAGCACAAGGGTTTACATTAATGAGAACTAATCCTTCCACCATCTCTGCATGGTTTAACTGCAAAAGAAAAGATTTAAGATTCATCATGTATCCTTTGCAACTTGACAGTCAGCATAAAATTGAAATTAGCAAATTATCTCCTGGGGAGGAAGGCGGTAGGTCTGTTTCTATCTTGCAGAAAACAAGTGTATGTATGGAAAAAAAATTTCATTAAAGCAATTCAACTGCGCAGCTGGAGAACATTAAGATTTAACTTCTTCTCCACCCTCAGTTTAAATAGAGAACTCCCATTAAAACAACCTTCTGCAAATTAACCGGGTAGAGTCTAGGCCTTAAAATGGAAAATCTAGGTCTTCTGGATGAGCTATCCCGCAGATTCTGGTATTTCACTTAAAAGCATAACTGCTTACTTAAATGGGCACGGCAGAGCAGGAATTCTCTGCGCACGCTACGGGAGAGACAATGCATCAGGGAAATCAGGGCCAAGGCTTTAGGGAAGCTCCACAAAACTTACAGCAAATCTGGTTAAGATGTAGGCACCGGCTCCAGTTCCCATTCCTATAATGGTCTTCAGCCTGCACAGCAAAAAGAGGGAAGAGACAAATGAGTAAGACAGCACTGAAAATAAATAAACCTGCACCAGCAGCCTTCCTCTTTCACATGCCAGTGCCTGTGTACAGAAGGGTGGGTTGCAAACCCTGGACCCTCAGGAATGCCACCAGCCCCAGTAACAAGCTCCACACCCGAGCTGGTTTGTTTTTCGCAGATTTGCAGGACTCTGGTCCTCATGCATTGCAGGGCAGCAGCAATTCTCACTTATCGTTAAGTAAATACACTGAGCAACCATAGTATTGTTCTGATCCTGGGAAGAAATGCTTAGTCCCTGCCAAAAAAACTTCTAAGATACAGTCCTGAAATCTGCAGCCTAACTACAAGGCTGCCTCCTCCCTAGGGCCCCCCTGCCCGTCCCAGTACAGCTATCCAACTGGGACGCTGATTCCTCTCTAACAGGGGGCTGGCAGGGAAACCTCTCATGCTATCCAGCCACTGGGGTGATTAAGTTTAAGCTTCATAACCAAACAGGGCAGAGACAAACCAAATATTTGCATTAACTGAAATTGGTGTTAAAGCATCGCCTTCAAGGTCTTAGAAAATATATGGAAGGGAAGACTAGACAAAACCACTCAAAAACAGGTTATACAATGCTTTTAGGAAAATTCTTGAGGGTAGTTTTCATTCTCATTAGCAATATTAAATCAAGGCTTTGTAAGTACACTCCAGTATAATTTATTTTCAAGGCACTGACATTAAGCTAGCATTTTTTCAGTGCAAGAGCAAAATTGACAAGTCTGTGCCTCAGATTAAGCATTTTAAAAAACACATCTCTTAAGAAGGTAGTGAGGTAAACTGGTGTAAGGTACTGTAATAGCTGGTTACAACAACTGAACAATGTCTAAACGGGGGTGTTGGTTTGAGAGTAAAACCCCTGCCAACGGTCCAGCCTGTCTCTTCTCCAAGGCTGTCTAACCCTCTGCTTGGTCTGAAAACGCCTTGGAGGTGTCTGCCTGCCCTGTTCATTGTGTTGCGGGGGCACCAGCTCTGAATAGAAGGTACCTTTCTCAGCTGCAGGTCCTGCTAAAGCTAAGATTTAAGGGAGGACACACATTTAAACCACTTAAACTTGTTGCAGGCAGACAACAGAGGAAAAATGTCACCAGGTCCTTCGGCATTGGCAACCTGGCTTCTGTGCTCGGTATGAGAAGAGGCTTAAGGAGGTGGGACTGACCCCCTAAGACACTCAAGCCACAGAAACAAAACAGTAAGTGTCTTCAGATGGGACCATGTTGGTTTTGTTTTGGTTGGGTTTTTTTTATTGTTAACCACACAGGAAAACGTGGGTTGTTACAGTGGGAAGAACAGATTGTCTGTGCCCTGCCCCTGTGAGGGCGATGCATAGAAAACACTGGAGGAAGCCCCTAAATTAGGCACATGGGATTTCACTCAAAAGTTGCTTCCTGTTTAAAAATAAACAAGCGTTTCAAAAAAGGCCAAAAAATAAGTTCCTTCAGAAACAAAGGCAAAAGCGATCCATCTGTTACAGAGGAATTAAAAAAAAAAAAAAAAAACAACCACAACTGTGATTCTAACAAACAAAACACCAGATAGCCAGAACAAAGCTTCAGGGGCAGCACAGACAAATACCTGCTCTGCCCTGCTCCTTTGGTTCACCACGTAGAGACAAGAATGAGGAAAACAAGTAAATAATTCGACACTCACCCAAACTGTTTCAGGATTCCGGGAAGCATTTCGGCCAGCTGGTCCATGGAGGGATACACATACCTACAACAAATATGTGTTTGTGGAGTTACTACACCACTGGTAGAGTAAGTTGGTATATTTAGAGACAGAGTGGTCACTGTAGATTTAATACCAAATGTGCTCATTATGAGATCATTGACAGTACGAGCTGAATTTAAATCAACAGCAAGCACAAGCAAGCAATTTAGCAGAAATATGAGCATAATCTATATGGTACTTCTTGTGATTTACAGTATGATAGATATTTGGTCTGGCTGAGAGCAAAACAGACCATAATGAATTCCTTCCAAAAAAAAGTTAACACTTAAAACTTCTGAAAGAATTTGAACTTGAGAGGTGAGTTTCCAACCACATTCACCACATTTTTACTTCTGGTCGAAAACAAAAAAGTTTCCCTGTGTTGCAGAATCACAGATTACACTGAGACCTAGATCTTTGCCAAATTATGTGCATGCCTGTTTTCAGGGACACACAAATTAGTGTAGGATAAATGAAGATAGCTTTCTATAAATATTGATGGAGAAAATGAAGGCATAGGAAGGGCTACGAAGCTGCTGAGGAATTTCAATAAAAACAACTGTAATTTAATGCTCCTGGTCCTCTGCAGAGCAGAACCAAAATTTTAAAGGAAGGAAATTCTGAGCAAAATCTCAACTGAGCAGCACATGGAAAAAATCCACCCAAAGTGGCTGGAGAACATCTGCCTAGGAAAAATCCAAATCTCTGCTTCCCATCACTACTACACCTAATGATTCTCTAGTTTAGTCTCCAAAATAACACCAAACAAAACAAACAAACAATGCAAAACTATTTTCTTAGATTTTCTTGTTGGGAAAATGAACCTTGTCATGACAAAGCTAATGTCACCACAACAGTTATGACTTTTAACTTGAGCATACAGGTCTCCCAGCTGAAGGGATAATACAACTTCTTGCGCTGAACTCAGGATGTTATTAAACAGTGGTCTTTACTAACATAGGTCATGATGGCTGCCCTATACACCTGACAACTTAGAAGTGTTAACACTTGTTCAGGACATGTGGGTTAAGACACTTAAAAGCTCACAATTCAAACAAATACAAAGGGGAGGTGACTGAATTAGCTTTGTAGGCTACTCTGGTAGACAACTGGGCCATTGCAGCTAACTCTAGCTGAGAACCTGGCCCATCATGACCTCTTCAGCACCAGACCAGCTTAAAAATTAAGAAGGGAAATAGACTGGCTCATGCAATGAGGGTACATATAAGCTCCTTAATTCCTATCTCTTACAGAACAACTGTTCCTTGCCTTGGACCCTCCCCTCGGCATGTTGACTGCTCCCTTCCTCAGCCAAGCTGATTCCTGTCCAAAGGACATCTTAAGGGAAACCTGTCTCTTTTGAACTAAATGGGACAAACATTTTGGCTAAGACAGTGCTCATGGCACACAAGGTATCCAAGAGTTACATGTATCATACATGATACACAGGGAGGAGTATGCAGCTATCTATGGTATTCTGTGGGGAGACATCACTTTGTTACTGTCCAACAACTTGAATTTTCCAGGTAGGTTATCAAGTCTACTTATCAACATCTAACTTGCTGCCATTCCATAAAAAAAACATGGATTTAGGAAGGACATTATATAGTAGTTAATGCCAATCTTGCTTATAATAAAAATTTAGTTTTGTATTTGTATTCAGGATGTCACTACAAACCAAAGTAACGCGATATTTAAATTGACAGATGTAGACACCTATCCAGGAACTGCTTTACAAGCAGTCTAGTTGTCAGAGATAAAGCACAAAATGACAGCCGTGAAGTCTACTGTGAACTGGCACAACACAACAGAGCTCCCAGAGCCCCAGTACCTTAGAAACACAAGTGTCAGGATTTAAGTTCAAAAGACAACTACTGTAGTGCTTTTTAATTAAACTGCAGATCAAGGCTCTTTTTGCAGAAAGAGGGTACCTTTGAAAGCATGGGCTGTTTCCCTGACAACTCACCCAGTCTGGAAAGATGGTGCCCCATCCTGCTGACCAGGCGCATCCACATGGCAGACAGCAAAGTGCTGGGTGATTTCCTGCATATCCTCAAAGTTGAAGAGAGGATTGAAGCAAGTTTTATCTTGAGAAGGAAAAGAAAATATGGAATAATTATGCTAGGGGGAAATAGTAAGTTTGCAGCTATAATAAATTAATTTATTAACCTGTCCTGCAGGTTAATGAAAAGTTGGTTCAATCAGGTGAGCTATGTTATAGCCTGGCAAAAGTGGCAGTCCTTTATTTCTAAGGCAGAAAAATCAGTAAAACCCTGCTATGAAGCAACCTGTGCCAACTTGTTTTAATTCCTTTAAGCAAAAACCCTGAACAGTTCCTTCCTTATGGCTAGCTAAGATTTATCCATGTTATTCTGATACCTGCCAGAAGTACCTGCCTGGTACACCAAAATCTCAACAAATTATTCTCGATGCACAGTTAAAATACTAATAAAATGCGGTCGGGAGCATTCATCCACGGTTTTGGCTTAGATGAAATTACCCATTTACGTATCCAGTCATTTGTCTTTGACTTGTGTCAAAACAGATGGAGGCAAAAAGTAGCCAAGGCTGAGATCGTGACTTGTGCTTTTGCCCAAACATTACAGGACAGACATTACATGATCAGCTGCTGCAGGCAGCTCAAGACAAAAGCGTCCTTCTGGGATGCTCGGTGCTGTAAGCTCCCAACTTTGAGGTGATTTGATTTCTGATTTTTAAGCAGTATTACTGTGGGGAACAGGTTAGCATATTTTCCTCCTAGAAGTGGAAAGCAAGAATTCTTTAGCACCATCTTTAAGATGCCTAGAAAACAGTTCAATATTCTGTGTTTCTGAACGTCCTCACACTACATCATACAAGGAAAATCATTGCAGCATATAAATATTTTTAGCTAAAATCAGCTTTAGGGGAATATGCAGGTTTGGGAAAACTTTCCCCCTTTTCAAAAGGAGGGAAAGTTTATTTGCAATAAAGATAGAATTTGTAACTCTAGAAAGAAAAAAGTCTTGTTCAAAAATGGGATCCAGATTAAGCTCTGTGCTGACCCACCAAAAATCCAAAATAAAATACCCAGTTCCACAGAAAACAGGCAAGGAAACAGATTTTTTTTCTTATGGGTGATATCTTCCCCCCAGGCAACAGCCAGACTTTAAAGATCTGTGGGTGCTTCTAAATGTAAATGCTGGTAACTGATTAAGAAACAGTAAATTGTGTGAAGCAAATAGTACTGGTGGAAAGAACAAAACAGAGCAGATCTGGATATTAGGTCACTATATTCTTGGACATGACAGATAAGATAGAAGGCACTTATCAAAGTTACTTTCTTACTACTGGCTAAGGACACAATGCCAGCACCCGTTTTGTCATCCTGATTTGACACGTAGTTCATATGAGCCCACAGCAGCCTGACATTGGTTGTGAGACAAAGCACCAGTGATGTTTTCAATCCTGCTGGACTGAAATACCAGGATACCCTCAGCTATCCCCTGCAGATATTTTTTTACCGCATTCATACATGGTCTCTATGAGCTACCCGAGATCTTTTGCTCCTTTAAGTGAAATATTCCAACTGTTTTCTTCACAAGGTTAAAAAAAAAATCTGAGAATTAAGCTTGCTGTAAGAGAGGAATTAGGTACCTTCTAACAGGTTGCAACGGACATAAACAAGCAAGGACCTGGAAAAGGTCGCCGCTTCCACTCTCTTTGATTATAGCAGTAATATTAAGGAATCAAGCCACATTTGTGCTATTAAATAACAAGTCTACTTACGATTCAGCCCGATGTCATGGTAGGTGAGGATAGCTGGCCGGTTCCCTCTGGGAGTCCCGCACATTGTGACATGGACCGAGCCATGCACAGTCTCCACATCTTGCTCCTGTAGAGAACAGGAGGAATCTGTTATGGCCTTGTCCAAGTCCTCCCCTGAAGGCTTACTGCAGCAGACCTCCATCTGGCCCCCAGCCCCAGGGGGTCTCCTAACCCACCCTGTTCTTCCCCGTGGTGGGGATTCCATGCTGAAGTTTTACATTCAGCTGTCACCTACTCCAGTCCACAGAAAACTACAGAAGCACTTAAGCTGCCAGCTCTAACTAGATGCTGAGGGAACAGTTAAATATAGTTAAACAGTTTTTAACCTCATTAAAAGGCAGCATTTAAAAAAAAGAAAAGAAAAAGGAAAACAGTTTGATGCAATCACACCTAAAATAACATTTTACAAATATGACGGTTGACATTTGCAAAAGATACTAGACATTTGCAAAAGAGATAAAATACTTTTCTTTTGCAGGAAAAGGAATTTAACTCAGCAAATAACTACTATTCCCCAAAGAAAGCAGTATTAAGTAGCCTGTATTCGCCATGAAGACTTATCACACTGTGAGGCCTTGTGATTAGAGTAGCCTTCCCCAATAAACAGGACAGCCACATGTATTAACTTTATGGCTTGCTATGTATAGACCTGAGCATAATCTGTCTAAAATTTGGTATAGAGCAGTTGTGATTACCAGAGAAATAACATTAAGAAGCATACCGCTGTTATTTGACATAACAGGAGTTTGTACTAGTTAATGATCTTAAAGCTAAAGACATCTTTATTATCAAATCAAAGACCATCTTTCATTTACTGCATGTCTATGTAAGTTAGGTGTGATTTGGGTTGCACTAACATCCACAGCATATGGAAGAGTTTGTTGTTTCTTTTGCACTGAAACTTCAGGTGGGCATAAAAAATTTCTTATTTTGCCAACATATATAAAGGGAATCACAAAACAACAGTTATTTATCACACTTATTTACAGTACTATTACACCCACATAAGAGTCAAGGCAGCATGTAGTTACTGGACAGTCTTATCATTTTATCAGCATATTTTATTTACTGTACAGGACACAGATATACCCACATCATTCAATACTGCCTGTGGCTGCTGGGCATGCTTGACGTGCTCCATGCAGTAACGCCCAGAGGCAAAGTCCAAGTTAAATTAAAATCTATTACAAATTATGCTGTAGAAAATTGGGTGGATACAGCCCCTGCGAAAACCTTTACACAAAACCCAGAAGCTCTTCAGAGATCTGATGTATTAATTTGATTAAAATCACAGCTTGGTAATTTCATACGTGAAATACAGCATGTGTTTTGGGGAAAATAAGGATGCTAGGTAACACCATTCTGTATTTTACCTGTTTTCCTTGCAATTATACATTGACATCCATTTTAAATTACAATCATAGCAATGAATCAAGATTCCCCCCCAACTTATAGTCCGGGCGAGCTGAGCATCACTGCTATCTGAACTATTCTCCACCGAAACACTAACATCCAGCTTTTATGTTTCCTTAGAGATTCATTCCTCTGCATACTCACTGCATTATTGAGCAGGTAAGCTGTATCTTCCATATCCAGCACCATCTTTAGGCAAAACAGGGTGATAAATCCAGCGAGTCAGAGGACAGTAGCTGGTTTCTACTTTGTTCAAGTCGGAAACTGGGTTATATAGAGAAGCTGCTATTCTGCATAGGCTTATGACTCCCATAATGCCCAGCTAGAAAAATCAAAACAGACTAATTCATGAGGACGTCATTCTTAAATAGGATTTGAGTCAGGTTTGACCAGGAAAAGTACTTACTCCGTAGAGCTCAGACATCAAAGATGAACTAAGTCTCTGCTACACAATGTACAGAGTGCCAAATTTAGAACCTGGGAATTAGTACAGTCTTTCCTGTTGCTGTTTCCATCAGGTTTTGATAAGTTTAGCTTCATTTCAGGTTTTGTTATCTCAAATACTAGAACACCCCAAACTTATTCCAAATTAAATCAAGTTCTTTCCTTTTAGCCAGGACTAAAGTTTCCAGTGAGAACAAAAAAGACTGAAAAATTACTGTAAGCCGAATGATTCTCCCCAACAACAACAAAAGAGAGAATTTTAAATACTTGAAATCTAGTATTTTCCAAGTAGATAAGCAACATTTAGCCTAAAGTATTCCTACATCAGTCATACTAATCTTACCATACATTTCATTTTTGGTAGAAAATAGGGTATTGTAGGTATATTCATTATGCTATACTCCAGAAGAGATTAGTAGTAGCAATAGGTAGCAATTAATATTTTCCACATTCTACCTTCCATCTGTACTTAGATAATTTTCAATATGAAGCATAAAAATCAGTAGTTTGGCAACCTTAACACTGGTAATGAGAGTAAGCAGCATTGTGTAACACGCCTCCTGCTGAGTGTGGAATATCAAAATTAATTCCTCCTCAGTTAGAGACTAATAGGCATTTCGTATCATCAGCTTTTTATTGCTAGATCCTTCAAATAACAGTACTGAAAACCTAGAATGTGTTTTCTTAGGAGGGGCCACCCTTAAAGATTTGGTATCTTCCTCCTTTGTACATGAAAGAAAAAAATCTGTCCCTGGTAGATAATGCCAGACCCTTGAATCTGCACATCCCACTGACCTCTACTGCTAATTCTTCTTGAACTAGAACTCTGAGTCTAGTTCAAGCTCAGTGTCAACTAAAAATAGTTCAAAGATGGCAAGTGACCACACTTTTAATTACTGGCATAAATCACAGTCAGTTTAACAATTGGTTTAATTCCTCATTATCTTCACAGTAAGACTTCCCTAATACAAGAAGGTTGTGCTATTTTCCCTTACCGTGAATTCTTAACAGCAAATACCCAAAAGATTCTCCTAAAAAACAATCAATTCAAACCAGTTCCTTCGCTGACATCGAACCAACAACTTCACATCCCTATTGATCCTATTAAAGATGAAGAGATTTGTCTACGTGATGTAGGGATGGATGTTTTCAAAATGCAGAGCACTGAAAACAGATGGCAGCACATCCCAATCAACGTCAACATTATAGTAAGAGGCTCTTCACCAACTGATTTGTATTAAAACACTATCTTGGAAAAAAATCCAAGGTACACTAATCCGATAGAAGGATAAAGACAAACACACCATCTGTTCACATCTCTCACTTTAACAGAGGTGCAGTCTTATCTTAGTGCCCTAAGAACACACATGAAAATACTTCTAATACATGCAATTTAAGAGATGCTATATTAGTTTAGAGGAGCTGATCCATTCTCAAGCAGATTTTTGGGGGGTAAAGTGACTTTTTTTGTCATGAGTTTAGAATGGGGAGGCAATTCTAAATTGACAACACAGGATAACTCATTTATTACTTCTCCTTCTCTAAGGAAGACTTGGATTGAGGAACGTGTTTATGAACAGTTGGCTATTTGCTGCATTATGGGATACACAACTAAAATGATTTAGATATCTAAAAAAGGAAAACCACACACACATTTTGCTAACACACCTTATTTTATATTTTACGTAAAATACTTCATTCCATCAAGGTTATTTAAAAGCTTTCAAATATACTTAATCCTCAATTACCATCTCATGCTTCTACTTTAACTTATAATATTATGCCTTTTAAATACACCTCCTTCTCTTGCCTTAGAATTGAGGGAAAAGCTTTAGAGCTTTCAAAGAGGATTTAAATCACTTCTAAATTGCTAGGAGACAGTATATTTCATGTTCATATTACTTAAGAAATTTAATATACTAATACTCGTGTATGCTATTTTTCACTTCTTTTTTTCAGTATATTGAAGATGAAAAAAAAATGAACTTTTAATGTGGTATTGCAATGCTGGATTTCAAATCTCCCTTGCCCTGAAGTTATTTAGCATTTTTCCCCTAGGTTTTTCTACTCTAAAATAGTTATGTCAATTCATCTTAGGTTCCTTTAAAACCCCAGTACCCAACATTCCAGGTATTTTTCTTTCTTGTGGTGGGGTTTTTTTTATGCTTCGGCTGGGGTTTTTTTTGGTTTGGTTTGGGTTTTTTTTTGTTAAGACTTCCATTTTACATTAGCTGTATTATGAAAAAGTTTCCCCAATACAGGTTGAGAGCTGGCTACATTAATAAGTTCTTAGATGTAAATGCAGGGATAAACGCCCAGGGATTTTTCCTAGTTTGGTTATTACCAGCTCACATTGCTCTGCAGAAGAACAAAACCACAACCACCCCCGTTCCTTTCCTTCAAGACCTAAAAGGACAAGAAAATCCATGTAACACACTCCAAAACCCCAAATCACATCCACTGATGACAGCAGGAAACCCACCCCATCATGCCATGAGGACCAGCTGATCTGTCTCCTATTGCAAGGCGGCTCCTTCCTTCTCCCCTTGCAGGTAGGAGGAGGAGGAGGGAAAGCAGAAAGGGTCCTTGGTGTATATAGATGGCCACGAGCCATAAATTGCAGGGGACAAGCTCATCTCTGCCACCTACAGCCACCTCACAGCATGGAAAGTCTTGCTTAGTGAGAAAGCAGCCTCCTGAGGGAATGCTCACTTTTGAACCACAAAGCTAAGGGAATTACATACAGTGATGAGGAAGAAGCCAGGTCTCCATCAGCCCCAAAGCTACCAAAGCTAGAGAACAGGCAAACACATCACACTGGAAATACAATTAAAATGTGTCTGGCATTAAGCCAACATAAAGCTGCATGGGACACACTGACCTGCAGCAGTCTGTCATTACTTGTGCTAAAACCAGGTTCGGCCAGGAACAACACCCTTCTTGGGAGGCAGGGGACCTGCACTCAAATTTTTAAGTGCCACAGACAGACAGACAGACTAGGGGTAGTTCAGAGCTGTCAGTTCCTCTATCTCTTGTCTTGGCCATCCCCTGGTAATTCCATGATAGCTTTCTTCCAGAGAATAACCACGTACATGTCCTGCAATGTGTGCTTTCAGAAGGGTGATATTGCACTACACAGTGACTTACTTAAAATGGGAAAGTACGTTTAACTCAGGTCTGCCTAAAACAGCATGTGGAATAAGAGTCTATCTCTTTCCAAATTTTAATAACTAGGCATAATTTATTCTTGGAACCAACACACCTCACAGGCAGTCACTACTTTTTCACTGGTGGCAGAAACATAATTAACTGAAGGCTGCATAACTTGTCCTCAAAAGGATGGAGCAAGTTGCAAGTAATATACGGTGGACACCCACATCCATACACAGGCACTAAATAAGGAGCTCCACCCTGCCAAGTGCTGATCACCTCCTTCCCTGGCCAGGTCCATCCTCCTCCCAAGTCTGTTTCAAGAGATGGGTTGCTCATTAAGAGCACACATGAGCTTCAGTGTCCAAGTGAGTTGGGTCCTCCAGGGCCAGACATGAATGTCTCTAATGAGTTAAGTAATCAAGGCTCTCCTAACAGCTCCAAACCATGTTTGTCATAAATCAACCATGGGAGAACTTAAAGACATATAGGGAAGGTTACGTGTGGTTTTAAGGACCAAAGCTGAACTTCCTTTGCAGCAGCAGTTTTTAACATAACAGATTGAGACAGTTCTTCCACATTTTCCCTTCCTGAACTAGAACAACCAAAGATTAAACTCAAAGAAAGAAAGATCAGTAAAAAGGCAAGAGCTGGCAGAACAGGGCTAAATGACAAGAACCACTGGTCTGGATTAGCGACAGTTAATCCAAAACATGGGGAAAAAAAAAAAACAAAACGAAAAAGGCTTAGAGAATTTGATCTTGCAACTTAAAAAATCTACATATACACATGGTTTACAAACCATGGTTTACAAAGTTATTCCAAGAATAGAAATGAAATATGGGTCAGTTCTGGATTCTTAATCAAAATGCTGCAGTATTCCTGTTAGCACACTTAATCTGGGATTCAGATGTATTTAGAACAAGTGATCAATCTGTAGCCAAACAGAAAGCTTCTCCCATGCTGTGCACAGTCCTGCAGGAAGCCACATGGCGACAACCTTAACTTACATTTATCAAGATCTCAGGCAGTATATTTCATCTTTGAAAAGGATAAGGGGGAATATGCAGGATTAATGTAAACTACAGTTTTACTATGGAAGTAAGAGCCATTGAAAGATGGTAAAGATGTTTGGGATAACTGTTTCCATTTCCAGGGAAAAGACAGTTGAGTTTCTGGATTTTTAACTCATTTGCATAGCTTCCAAATAAATAATAGACAGGTGTCAAAAAAAAACGTACATTATGCTAGAAAGTACAAAGTTATTTCCTCCAAGCACCTCCATCTGCACATTCAAGAGACTAGAACAATTTAATAGCTTTCCTTATTCCTGCACAACCTCCTACTTCCCTCCCTACACCCCTTGATAAAAATAAGACACCTGGAGAGCCTCTTTTCCCAACACATACTCCTTGTCCTCAGCAATGGGAATTCACCGTTTGGCCTAGGGGTGTGCTTTATGAACTCTTATGTTCTGACTGTAAATAAACATACGTAAACTACAGTTCTTCTTGCTATGGATAAAACTGATTGCTTAGTGCCTTCTACCACTCCATGGGCTTCAGGAATCTTTTGGAAACTTTCAATAGTAAAACGGGATGCATTGAGAGGGACATTTCCTCTGAGGAAATGCATGCATGGTGCTAATGAAAGGAAGTTAATTGGGGAAAGCGTGTGTCCGTGTGGGAGGGGAATATGTTGCTTTCACTGCCACAGCTGAAGAATATCATTCTTTCAGCAACAATAGAGCCGCTTGCAATCCATCCACCTCTTTTGGATGAAAATTTCTCAGTTTCGATCTGAAAAGACCTCTCGCAGTCCCCTTCCCATCACTATGTCAGAGCCCCACTCAGACCCCTCTCCCACAGTAGCAGTATTTCTGGTGAGCAGACAGTCATTTCTGATCACATTTTGCTGTTTTCTCAAATGCCAATTCAGTTTCCCCTTTTACTAAAAGAAAAAAAAAAAGAAAAAAAAAAGAATAGTTTTACTTGCCTGAACATCGAAGTCTGGAAGGAGGCGAGTGATAGCCTGTGAAGAGATTTTAAAGCATTAAAGCAGGTAGGTTTTGTGCATACAGAAATCTGTGCTGGGACGTGTGTGCTCTAACCCACTGGTTCTGCAGCTGAGAGCTTCTGTCCCCTCATTTAATGAAAGCTCTCTTGCTGAACACCAAAATTCACCCAGAGCTTTTTACCCACTAATCTTCACAGAGAATATGAAAGCAATAAAATGCGAGATTATAGAGCGGCAAAACAAAGCACAAAAACTGGTGCATTTGCAGTTAATTGTTAAATCACTGGACAACTGAGAGCAGCAAAACACTGAATTTTTCTCCACTGCTTATTGTAGCCATGGGACACAGCACACTTCAGTCCTACCTAGGATAGAAAGCCATTGTTCAAGCATGTCCTGCAACTCAGCTATGCAGTTGTTACTGGGATTTGATACACAATGTTGAAAGTGAGAAGAGTTTCACCCTAGAGAAAACCAGGCCTTGTTATGTTTAGGAGGTTGGTTGGACACAGATACTGGATGCTAGGAAGCATTTCTTTACCGAGAGGGCGGACAAACGCTGAAACAGGCTTCCTAGACAGGTGGTTGATGTCCCAGCCTGTCACTGTTTAAGAGGTATTTGGACAATGACCTTAACATGTCCTGAAGTGGTCAGGCAGTGGACTAGATGAACCTCGTAGGTCCTTTCCAACTGAAATAGTCTATTCTATTCCATTCCATTCCAATTGGAATTGGAATTACTGACAAGCTCCTACACCTGTTGAGGATCTCCACCATCAAAAGAGTAAGGTGACATCCTCCCCATCTCCAATATCCTAACAGGCTTATAATTTCAAAGGCAGAAGTGTTTTAAAGTCACCTCCTTCTATTAAAAGACAAGGAAGAAATCCAGCTCATATTTCCACTGGGAGGTTGAAAACAGAGGGAAGAGCATCCAAACCAGCAGCTGTTACACTGCAGAGGATGACAGAGAAGCCAAAGGTTGAAACAGAAGTATAGAGATAAAAAACAGAGTTTAGGATCCTGGCAGGGAGGTCACAGAGTCCCAGAAACCCAGGTAAATTAAGGATGGAAGCATCAGAAGCAATACAGCTGCTGTCTTGGGCAATATCATCTCAGATGGCAGACCTCAAAGCATTGCAGCCCAACCCATAATTATGGGACTCTTGAAACGTGATCTTTAGGTAATTAGGCAACGTCTTGTATATTCAAACAGTTATCTTAAGAGCTGACTGAGCTTGTGGAAGTCATTTTACACAGCCTTAGTTTTAGACAGTCTTCCTTTCTTTTTACTACACTGTTGGTCTCATGACCTTTTAAACATAGCTAGTTTCATACACCCGTGTTCCAGTGGGGTCTTGTGTTGAAACGAATATGCAGATATGGCAGCTGTCTAGACAGTATATGAAATAAAGCTCCAGCACTGCCCAGGAACGAAGACTCAGCTGTAGAAGAAACATAGGCACAACAAGCCAGGATGTGACTGTTATCCGTAGAGTGTCCTTCAGGGCAATCTTTTCCACTTTCTCAAAATATAGTAAATAACTTCCTTCACTCCATGTTAAGAACGGCCGCAGAGGAAATCAAACTCTCAGCCACTTCCTCCATACAGACAAAACTTGAGTTAACATCATGAATAAAAGCACATAAGTTTAATTGTCAAGACACCAACTTTTGATCTGCATGCTACAGAAAACCAGGAAGTTAATCAGGGGTTTAAGATATTTCTGAACTCTGAAGCAAAGGTATTTCAGTACCCATAAAACTTCTGCTTGGTATCTGCTTTGCTTTGCTACTACTGAACAATATTGGAATTAAAAAGGGACCTTAGTTTCTGAAAAGTTTGAGTGCTGTATTCGCCAGTATCCAAACAAGCTCTGCTTTCATGCAATGTCCTTGGCAAAGGAGCTGTGTTTAAAAAGTTTCTCTAGCCATTTCACTGCAGTCACAAGTGGAAATGATTTTCTGAAGTGTTTATGCAAAAGAGGGAATAAAAAGAAAGTAGCAGCCAGAGAAATGAATAGTGCTAGTGTAAAAAAAAAACAAACTACAAAACACCAAAACAGAAAAAAGCCAACATACTTGTATACACCATTGTAACATTGGTAACAAAAGAAAAGAAAGAAAAAACTTAGTTTTGATTCAAGAAAAAAGCTGAGAGGTTCATATATTACAGTGATTTTTTTTGTCATGAATACACCAAAGCACAGAGTATTGGTACCATTGAACAGAGTCAAACAGCCAATGAACCCAGAAAGTGTGGGCAGATTTTTGGAGAATAATGGTGCAAAAGCAAATGGAGGGAAGCACAACAGGGTTAAGAAAAGAAAAAGGCTGAAGATGTTCCTATGCTGCAACCCCAGAGGAATGGCTGCGACTTATGAAGACCCACCCAGCTGCAGACCCCACAGCAGTTTGGCTGTAACTCAGCTCAGTGCAGCCAGAGAGGACCAGATGGGGCAGAGCTGCATCTGTGGAGTCAGGTGTGCCCAGAGGAAAAGTAATGGCTCCCTCTGTGCTTCCTTAAAAGGTCTCTAGTGGAACCAAGTATGTATCTCTACATTGGTAAGTCTATAGGTAGAGATGGATCTCCATCAGATCGCCGAATTAACACCATACAAAAAAAAAATCGCTGAAGACACACAGATCTGTCATTATTCAGAAAACAAAAAATTTCACCACCAGATTAGCACTAGAGAAAAGTAAAACCAAAGACTGACTAAGGTTCAGGTTTGCAATATTTAAAAAAATCACCCACTTATTCCATTTCCAGCTCTTCTTACTTGTCTTTCCTACATGATATGTTAGAATTAATCAAAGAACACGTGTGCAGTTCCAACAGCAGCCCTGAAATAAAACACATAAACAGTAAAAATCTCTAAAATAATTACCTCCTCCTTCTCCACCAGAGGTTTCACCTCCGCAAGGTGAGCATCCTGGAACTCTGTTGACATGGTCAGTAGTTGATATCTGCAAAGATGAAAAAAGATTTCTTCTCAGCTTGCATCAAAGATTAAATACAGGAACAAATAAAGATCCTGCCCCACCCAACCCCCGCCAATGACCCAATGTCTCCAATTATAGTTTAAAAGACCTTTGCAAGAAGGTTGTGAATCTCCTGTAAAATGCCTCCCTGGTTTATTCATATACACACCCCCGCAAAATATGAGATTAAAGAAACGTTAAGGCTGCGAGATCAAACAAAAGTTTATCAGCTTCAAAATGGACAATACTGAAGGAAACGGGGCAGGGACCAGCAGAGTCACTGTCATTTCACAGGTGAAAGGCAGCTCAGCCAAATCTGCACAGCCACCTTCTCCTGAAATTAGCTTGAATACCAGTCTCTAAAATTTATTTATTTTTCTTCTTTTTTTTTTTTTTATTTTGATTTTTTTATTTTGATTTCTATCCCCCAGATCTGTACTGTAAGAAAACTGAACTGGACATTCATTAGCAGCATTTTACTCTCAGACCAATGTGCTCCATTCTTTGGGACAGAAGTACCTTCCCTGACCTGGAGAAGCAAACAATACCAAGTAAAATCAGTACTTCTTTAAGTGGAGACCAACAAAGTCAATACAATAATGCTGTTTTCAAAACTGTGAAAGCAAGGAACAAGACCGTTGTATCCTGCTCTAGGAAAGGATCAGCATCATGACACCCAGCGCTTGTCTGCAGGAACCTTAACTGGGAACACAGATGAGGCCAAACCTGAAGGACTGCAGAGCTGAGGAAATTGTTTTTCACATTTATTTTATGTGGATCCAGATAGAAGATGACCAATGTATTTTGCCCATGGAAATTTTTTGGCTAAGAGGCACCCCCAGCCCCATCAGAGGGGTCCGCAGACCTCAGATTCCTGTCCCCATTTCCAAATTGGACAGACAACCATTTGATCTTAAAATTGGACTGCTTAAACTAAACTGGTGTTAGAAAAATCTTGGCCAGGGGTTGCATTTAAATTAAAACCTGAAGAAATTGAATGCCGAAATGCCGAAGCACCCGCTGCAGCCCCAGGAGAGGTGACCCCTGGGTTTGACAGAGCCACCAGCTGTGCTGCTGCTGCAGGGCACCTTCTGCATTTAGACCAAAAGGCAGCCAAACTGGGAGATAAAAAAAAGAACAACGACTTTTTTTTCATTCTCTCAACACAGATAAGGTGCCAGAGACAGAGGGCTGTTCCCTGCTAAGCTCTAATAAGTGACCAGAAACAGTTCTCCAAAGAGGTACTGAAACTGTTTCAACAGCAAGATGACAAAATATAAAAGTCAAAGTGTGTTTGTTACATATCCTCTGGCCTGCCAGAGGAATGCGTGTCATGTGGGTTTTGGGCATCTTTGGAAAAAAAAAAAAAAACAACCTGGAAATTTATTAACTACACAACTATAAAAAAAATAAATTATTTACTTTTTAAGAAAAGTTTAGAACTGTCTCAAATGAAACATAGAAGTGTATTTATAAAACAAGCCAAAAGGCTGAAAGCCGTTTAGGAATTATTGACTAAGTGTAACAGCAAACATTTTAATTATTAACAATTTTCCTGCAGATTAGCATAAAACAAAATTGATTCTTTAAACCATGATTTCCCACCTCCTTACTCAAATCTGATTTAAGCCAATCAACCCTGTCTACATAAATGACCTGGTGCTCAAGAAGGTCTGTGAAGCCCACAGGAGTATTCAGGAGCCATAAGCAGCAACATTTTTAATCTGTCTCATGGGTTAACTTAACAGGCTTTTCCCTGGGCAAAGATGCTCCAGTGGGAAAGCTTGCAAGATGGCTGCTGTTGCAGGAAGCTATGAAGTGGCACATACTGATTAAGAAAGTTAATGCCGAAAAAACACTGGTGTCTATGCACGTGAAAAAACAGCTTCAGATTTTAGGAACCCTTCTTGCTAGCGATGCAATTGGGTGAGTTTTTGGTAAAGAATTAGGCTGGGGATTTTAAGCACAGATAAATGCTTCATGAATATTTAACCCCACCACTTGAGGCAGGGGGACAGGAACAAACTGATCCCATTGTCAGTAATTTCTAATCCAAATTTACAAGGCACCAGAGATTCTTAAATAGTCAGAAATGTCAAGACTGAGTTAATTCCCTGGCATTCACTCGGATTCACCTGTTCTCCAGGTTTTCCAATAAGTTTTGCCTGATACAGATTTTAATCGCAAAGAACAAGTGAAAAACAAGTTTGCCAAAATTTCAAGCAACTGCAAGTGACAGTTTAGAAATACTCTTGCATATTTTCATAATTACAGCCATCTATGTAATCTGCCATACTACACAGTGAGCAATTGGGCATGGCAGAGGGAAAATAAATGCTGACGAAGTATTTGGAGGTCAAAAACATTTACATGCAATTGCACCTAACTTCTTTTTTTTTTTTTTTTTCAATTCAGCAAATTTTGTTAAGACAGAAATAGCACCTTAATGTTGCACCTAATTCTGCAATAGGGACTAGAAGCGGAAGAGATTTTTCTATGTTTTGCCTGTAGGGGAGGAAAGTAAGAAGCCAAGTCCCCTGCAGTTTTCCAGTAAGAAGCGACTCGAGGAACAAAGCCATAGCTAGTGTTTGTGGAAGAAAGTTGTTTACACGAGGTAGTTTCAGATTTTGAGGGACTCGGAGCATTGACTACAAATGACCAAAAAAAAAAACCCTGACAAAAAGAACACGATGGATGCCTTTTATAGCCTTAAAAAACAATCCTGTTTTCATAATAGTTCAAAGTTGTTGCTCTATGTTTCCGAAAGAACCAGCACTAGGAAGTGCTGACCAGCAGATTACACGACTGCCATAAAGTCTGCTGAACAAAAGCCCGACATGTACCAAGTTCTCTCTTTTGGAAAGATACCAGATCTTGAGGTCACATCATGTTTTCAGATCAGGCATTCCCAAGCTTTTCCTTCACCGCATCAGGAATACCTGAAACATTCCTACCAAGAAACAACCTTGTGATGAGGCGTCACAACAACATGCTGTTTGTTCACGAGAGCTGGCAAACAAAGCCCCGCTATCTGACAGCACTGTAAAAAACATCTTATTTTCCAGAGAGAAAGATGCTGGGGAAGTGTTTTTGTACCACCCATGTTCAGCACAAATTTTATAATCTCTAAATCGGTGCTTTGTGCTCCCCTCTCCACCCCGTTATGTGACGGAGTAGCTCGAAGCTACTCTAGCTGCATAATTCTCCTAAATAGATAACCATACAAGCTTTCCTTTATACACATTTCAAAGCACTTGCCTCACAGAAGTCTTCAAAAGACAAAGTTCATTTATATCTGCAAGCAGTAGTGTAAAGTTGCCAACTTGGAGAAAAACAACTTTTTTTCACTCCACTTGGCCAATTCAGCCTGCTCAGAGGGTCCGAGTTCTCTTCTCCAGTACAAGCCACCTCCACCCAGCGGACACCCACCGCCCTGCACCCAGATATCACTTACAATTGCTACTCAGAGGATTAAGTTTTAAAACAATCATGTCTCTGACTAAGAAAAAAAAGAAAGGTTTAAGGCACCTTTGCAGCTGGAAAAGTGCTTTAAAACCAGTCATGTATTTGCCAGCCAGCAAGAAAGGCATCAAACCAGCCCCTAGGAAGCAAGGAAGCAAGAGGGGAAGGGCGAGGTCATCTATGCAATACTGTGTTCACTAATTTCATTCAAAGAGGCTTTTCTGTACCCATTCCAGCCAAACCCACTGCTTCCAAAACCACCCAAGCAAGTGTCGTAAGCAAGGCTAGTAACTCAGGAAACACTTCCAAGAGCCTGATTACTTTGCTCTTAAAGGTTCAGAGCATCATCACTGGAGGGACAGTCATCGCTGCGGACTTTGCAGGGGATAAGGGATGGATGGACAGCCTGGCTTTGCACGGTGTGAAAAGCAGCTAAGGTGGCACACATCAGGCCACCCATCCTCAAACACCAGCAATGTTGCCATCAGAAGTACCAAACATTAGGTAACCTTAATACACGTGACTAAATTGATTCCAAGCACAGAAGCGAAACAAGCTCAAAGGACCCTCATTTCAAACTTTATTGTTCTGCAGACACACAGACGGCTGTCTGACTTTGTGTCACAGGGTGCATCATAATGTGTGACAGTCTCACGTGCACTACAGGATTCACCTCTGCCTTCATACCCAACTGTTTCTTATTTACGTGCTATCATAGAAAACAAAGAACAGGAAAAGACACCTGCCTGAGCATTTCATAAAGAAGGCAATTTCCTCAAAACTGCTTGTTTTAAACACTGGCAGCGGAGATTATTCTGGCTTTGAGTACCAATATACTGAAGGGTAACCTCACCAGAGCAGCCTGATGGCGTTTCCGTCTTTGCAGGCTGAGCAAGCAGGAGGGACGGTAATCATTTTACACATGGAACTAAATACTCATGAACATCTAATGGCAAAGAGGAAGGAAAAGGTCATGGGCACTGATGGCCGCAGCTCCCAAGCACTGCTGTTGCTCTCTTTGGAGAGAGAAAGACTGCACCAGACTTGGGCTCCAGGGCCACACATGGGAGGTGTTTCCAAGCCAACTACATCACTCTGCACTTTATCCCTTGAAAGCCACAAGTATCTTCAGAGCCCAGGCACCAAAGCAGGTAGGAAGGACAGGAGTGGCAATTTGAGGCTTTGAGCATCTGCAGCAGCTCAAAGCACTATTAACAAAGCACGGATGAGGCAATAAGGGAGAGAGCCAAGGGATGTCACCAGAGCTCTGCAGATGTTAATTAGCAATGATCTCCATCAGTTCCGGGTCAGAAAAATAACCAAGGAGCTCAGGCCTCTGAGAGTGAAGTGAGGAAAGTTACTCTGACACTCAAACACCATTTGAGCCTGACATATGGTCAGTTAGACCTCTCTGGTCATTAACAGTAAATATTGTAAACTAGTCTGAGTTACTGGCCCTAAAATAAAAAATGATGGTCAGTGTAAACTGAAGAGCAGCTTACAAAAAAACTTGTCTCCACTAAACAGAGACAAGTGGACATTAGTTAAAGTACCCATGTATGGTTATGGTCCACAATGAGCGCTCTCATTAAGTGCAGTTTACATGTCAGATATTTTATAGTAAACTTGACAATCTGATCTTCCTGTTTGTGATCCATTTAAAAATTATTCATTTTGCAAACATCCAAAACAGCTCATGCATAAGCATCTGCCCACACCATGCCCTGTTTAAGCTACTCTTTGTTACAGGCACTGGAGTCACGAGGTCCTTTGTGTACTGAGTTACTGATTTTCTCTGACATAGTTCCACACAATAAATCAAGGGAGAGTTTTTAATAGAAGTTCATCCCCTTTTAAAAGAAACAGATGTCTTTTGACAGTTAATTAGCATCTGGCTAAACAGTTTGAACAGCAAGTGTCAAAAGCTGAAGACACTCAACTGCTTGGGACACTCTTGCTTTCTTTAGACTGTGTTTATAGGTGACTACCTCAATCTGAAACTAAAAGTTAATAACCTGACACAAAGGAAGTTTGGAAATGTAACACTTAATAACTTAAAGTTTCAAATCACAAAAGGTCAGGAAACAAAGCATTATATTAAATACTGAAAAGACCGTGCTGCTTGGTGGCCTCTGTTCACAGCCATCCTGTGAATCGCCATCACCCAGCCCTCTTCAAGCACAGAGCTTTGCCAATATCCAATTTAATTATTTTTATTTGTTTCTAACCAATTTGCTTTTATTTCCATTCAAATCCCTTCGCGAGCTGCTCCACCAGCATGCTTTAGCAAAGGCTCTAATTGAAAATAAGAGCTTGGGCTGACATCCAAAATAAAAAAAAAAGTAGTGGTTTTTTAGGAGTATAATGTAGCATAACAGTGATTTTCAAAGCCAAAACCCACAAAAGGCTTAAAGTTTTAGCTGCTTTTAAGTTTAGAGCTATGCTACGTGCTAATCAATCTGATTAGGAAACTGAACTGTTTCAGCCAAGAACTTGAGCCCTCTGCCAAGCAAGAGCTGGGTGAAGCCACGCAGAGAGGGCTGAGAGGACAGAACCAGCAGATGATCCTATAGGGCTCCCATGACCAACACCCAGGAGTGGGTCCGGAGTCTCTCCCGCAGCTACGCTTCCCATGGCTCCAGCACGCCCCTGCAATGAGAAAGACAAGACCTCCAGGCTTGTCTCCTTTTCTTCTGGCTGTTTCTCACTTGTGTGACTGGCACTGGTGCCTGTTCAGCTGCAATCGCTCTGGGATCAGACAAAGCCTTTAAATTGCCGGTTCCTCCAGCCAGGGACTGGTTACTCTTCACTGGTGTGAGACGCTCTGGCAGCTGCACATCGATACTAGCATCAAAACAAAGTGAGCTGGGGGCGACCCTTCTGTCTACTCCACAGATGTTGAGCAAGAAAACTGTTGAAATGAGGCTTGCACAATCCTCTTGCTGTGGGATGCAATGAGGAATGTTCCTTGGAAAGCTCGGGGCCCTCCCATGCTTCTCAGGAGTAGAAACTGGCTGTGGAAAGGGTTGGTGTTCCAGCCAAAGGACATGCCTGCTGTCCCCCTCTCCTCTATGCTGGACACCCCTGTTGTTCTTCCCCCCCCCAGTATTATGAGCGGCTATTCTATTCCTAGCTATCAGGGAAATGGAGAGCTTGCGGTGCCTTAGGGCTTTTTTTCCTGTTGCAGCAACCCCTAACGCTACCTACACTGTAATATCACAACTCCACGAGGATTAGCCTTTTTAAGAAGATCTCCGAAATTCAGGTTTCTTTAGCATCTGGCACCTGAAACTGCTTCTGCACATACCTCTGTGAGAAGTGGTTATCTCCAATAATGTAAAGTTTCTTCAAAGAGATTAAAAATCTCTTTGACTCCCAGGACTCTTTGGCTGTGAAGACTGCTGTTATCTCAACCTCCCTCCTCGGGCAGCCACCGCTCACCACTGAGCAGGCTGCAAGCAGTCCTTGGGGTAGGGGAAGCTGGGGCTTTCGTAAGAAATCCTACATCCCAGTGGCAGCCCCAGTTTACTTGGAAACACATGATGGCTGTACTGCCGCCAATATTGTCCTTTAGCTTTAAAGGACTCCAGGCTGTGAGTGAGTGGCAACACCACAGGGTGGAAAGAGTGAAGAGCAATCAGCTGCCTTCCCAGCTGTCTTCTTACCCCACCAAGCTGTCCCATCTCCTTCCACTGCCCCAGCACCCTCCCAGCATCCTCCCAACATCCTCCTCTGCATCCGTCCACCTCCTCCTCCTCCAACTCACTGCAACCACAAAGGTCCTAAGCAAAGATTAAAGGCAATGATGCATTGGTACAGATCCTGCCACCTGCCTTGCACCCGGGTGTTTGGCTGGGTTTTGGGGGCAGCTTAAATAACTAATACTGCAAAGATGGAAGAGACGGCTTCTGCCACAAAGACTGCAGTCTAAACAGACAAGAAACAAGCTATTGTTCCTGCAGCTCACCAGTGTCAGGCCATGCTCCCCACCCCCTCCTGTTCTCAATCTGCCATGCTTTTATAGTTCATAGTCTCTGCCCAGCTGCAACTGCTTCAAAAAGTGGGTGGTTCTGTGCAAGTTAGAGGGAAAACCATATCGAGATTATTCCAGAAGGGTCAGGCTCGCAGTATACTCAGAGATGAGAAATGTTATCTGGCTCTCTAGGTTGCACTCTTGCAAGTACGTAGTGGTTTCTTTTGCATATATTTTGCATATTTAAGTGATGTTGCAAAGACAAGTGCTTAAGTTACAAAACATGGCAGCTAAGGTTGACAAAGTATCTTAAGCTACATTTATTCATTAGGTCATGCTAGATGGGTAACAGCATCTGGGTACATATGCAACTTGTTCTGCCGCCTATTAAAATTGCTTGCTCATTTGCTTGCTATGACAAGTTCTCTTTATAACACTTGCCAAAATGTCTGGACTGAAATTTTCCATGACAAGTGTCAGGATTTTTGTTTGGTTTTGAGGGGGAAAGTATAATTTATGGATATCATTTTGTTCCTGTGAGCTCCCAGTCCCAGCAGTCTAGATCTTGACTCAGACTTTGCACAAATGGCCATTGTGTTGGACAGATGTGATGTGATGTGATGGACACATCTTTCATGCTTCCCAAGAAACTCCCATTATAAAAATCACCCAAACTTAAACATTTGCATATGCTGAACTACTCAGTACTAGATTTGTGTACCAGTCTTCCATTGCCTGCAAGACTCAGCACCTAGGGATACAATGTGATCTTCCTAAGGACCGAGTACACTCCTGCCTGTATCACAACTGAAGGGACTGGTGAGGGAGAGTAAATCAGTGCTATCCAGTCCCAAAATACTCCTTCCCTCTCAAAATAAGACCTTTCAAAATCCTTCAAAGTGGGCAAAAAGCAATGTCTTCCTCAACTGACATTGTTCAAAACCTTAACCATCCATGTCCCAGGTTGGCATCTATTATTTCAGGCAGAGAGCTTACAGTTATTACTTTCCATGTTCCATTTATAAGAGGGGTTGGAGTTATATGTGCTCAAGTTTTTAAACAAGATCAGGATTTTATACACATCTTCATAAAATTCAGTATGTTTCACAAGGGAAAAAAAAAAAATGTGATGTTCTAAACTTGAATCATCTAGAGGAAAGAACAGTACTTGGAATTTGCCATAATATAAAGGGTCATCATAAAACTCTGCAGTGCATCTACCTCATAAAATGGTCACATAACCCACTGTGTCACAACTTTGTCCAAGGACACAAATGCATCTTAAAATTTAGCAGGGATATGTTACCTACAACACATATAAAGTATGTTTAGAGCACTCTAGAGATATAGCAGTAGGAAAATGACATCATTAGTTTGACAAGGTACACATGAGCTTCCTGAAGGAAGCAACCCCAAAACCCACAGCAAGAGCAATCCTTCCTTCCTCTAGTAGTGCATTTCCCATTTGGATGTTTTACTGTGTTCACAAAGAAAAGCTTTGCTGATTACTTTTCCACGTCACCTTCTGCTTACCAATAAACACACACATATATAAATAACATCTATTACCATTCTTTCATTTTAAGCACCAGTTCCTCCATTTACAGTCTTCACCAGGGGCATTACAGATTAAGATCCTTATATCCTTATTCCTTACTTTTAACTTCCTAAAAAAATCAGAATTTCTTAAAGAAGTCAAGTTGGAAGAGTGGTGAAATGGCAAGGGCACACACAAAACCACAAGATGGTCTTGACAAGATTTGTTTGACAGCCAGGTTTTCACGTAGGTCTTAAGGTTTGTTCTTTCCATTAATTTTTACATCATCCATACACTACTAGCAGATTGGCCTTACACATCCATGGTAGAAAATAAGCTAAAAGAGCTATACTTTTGAAGCTATACTTAGTTCAGACAGGAAGGAGACAGTTAAAGGCTTGGAAAAGTAGTGAATATCCAGTTTTAAAAACAGTGCTTGAAAAGGAAGACCTGCATTGACCAACTTCCAGCTATAAAGAGAAAAAAAACAAAACTGACTGACAGATGAAAAAGACACATTAAAAATGTGACAACTGAAAGGAAGTAGTGCAAAACCCAAAAGAAACATAGGAAACGTGATCAGCCACACAAAATAAGAGCAGTAGAATTGACATACATCCTGCTTTGTACAAACAGATACAGCTGTGGAAAATTTCATCAGCACAGGCAGTCCAGCTGTGCATCAGCAAGAGGAGCACCTCCGCAAGGGGAACATCCCATCTGACAACAAACCGCTGGGCATTATCCAAAGACAACACTCTCGTATCAGTTGGGAAACAAAACAGGCCTGATCCTGCAGCAGCCCTTAGCTAAAAGTAAACCTAAACTCATCTCCCTCATCGCCCAACATAGGAGCTTGCAACATTTGAGTCTGCAACTCAGATAATTGCAGGCTTTACTCTCTGAGCACTTGCTGTGCTGGATTAAATGGTGAATAGTGGCACTGATTCTCACGGACTCTCAGTACTGAGTTTAATTATGTCATAATAACACTTTAACGATACATGATCACATACTCAGGAGAAGCTCTGAATGGTTCCTTACTGCTGCTCCAACTCCGCAGCCAAAGGGAATCAACAATAGGGATTACCTCCTGCTGACTGGCCCTGCTGAAGTTACCCAGGGCTCTGGAAGTGACACAGATAGGAAAAAAAATCACGGCCATTGGAGAGAAACACCAAGTTCAATAGCCATTATATTCATGGCCATTGATTTCCAAGAGGCCTAACCCAGATTTTAGTCATCTGTAGCAACACACACCACCAGACCCAGACATGGGATTGCCTTACCCTCAGCCTTTTAAACAGTTTCAGAATATTTCCCACGATGTTCCAGTACTAGCAAGTAATTTAATTACAACGTTTGGGACAGAGCTTTTGACACACGGGTTACTGTTGCTTCCTTGAACTGCTGGCAGCTGGAGATCCACTCCCCACGCCTCAGTCCAGGGAAGCTCTTCACCAAAAAGGCTGTAGGGGACCCTTACCACCACACAGTAGGTAAGCTTACAGATTTACACCTAAAAGCTGAGGCTAAAGGGCAGTCTACATACAATACCATCTACTTAGTGAAACGGTGACAGGACAAAATGGGTTCTTCTGTACTTCTCTCTGAGATTTCTAGGTGCTGTGACCCAATGTGGAAGTTGGATATAAACAAACTGTCAGCTGGAAGTCACACTTCCTCTCAAGGACCAGCATCTCATCCCTATTAATAACAAGCAGTTGCATCTCCTGGGTTTCAGAAGGTTTTCCTTTCAAGTGGTCAAAACAGAGCAACTAGAGAAAGTCACTCTTGCTGCACACTGTTGGGACTGAGCTGATTCAGACGCTGGTTTCCCAGGCTGGACTCTCCCCTGGCAGCAAGTGGGCTTTTGAGACCTTAAGCTTCCAGCTGTATGCACGATGTAAACATTGCTGATCCACCACAATAACAATTCTTACTATTTTTGAGAGTTTCACAGTTTCTAGTTTTCTTCATTCTGAAGAGCTTCCAGGCAGTTTCACCCCTTCTGCCTCTTTTCTTTCACTCTTTGTCTATTTTGAGATAATAAAAGCAAGAAATATCTCATTACATATAGGCTCCATGTTTTGTGCAACAGATTCTCAGGCTCTAATGAGGTTAAGTGAAAAACTAGCATTTTCTATGGGAAGTTAGAAGTTTGCCAAAATGCCTTGAGCTGGTCATGAGAAGATGTATGCTGCACTTCAGTCAAACAAATTAATCACTTCGGTTTAAAAATCTGCATGAAAGAATTTTTCTCACAACAGTTCACTGCTAATCCCACCTGAGCTACAAGAACAAATTTCCCAACTGCCTTAACAACTATTTTTAAGGAGCAGATTCCCATGCCAAAGTATCTCCCAAAATGCACTGTGATCTCCCCATGTAACTGTCATAGTGCAAAAAGGAATATTCAAAGGGCAGAGTATCTCCCACTGGAGTAAAGAAAATGCCACTGAGCATTCATACAATCTACCCAGATGATCTGTCACAGCTTTAGCATTCCCTTTTATTTTGGTAAGAACAAAAAAGCCATTGTGCAGGGGAAAAATAGAAAAACTTTAAGAGTCTGTTTTTTGGTGGTGTGGACACTGGTTCCCAAGCACAGGCAGGCGCATGTGGCAGCCCTCCCTCAGCAGTGGGTGACACTTGTTTGGTTATTGCCAAATTCTGTGGACACCTGACACTTTGACATCTCTATCCTGCGGTCACCTTGGGTGAAGTAGCCAATGAATGTAGGGAATCAGTACACAAACCCTTTTTCCTAATGGAAACAAACAAAAACCCCAGCTTGTCAAGGCCTTCTAGATCTCTCTCCCTAAGCCTGGTTCAAGGCCAGCCACTTTTGCAGAGTGCCCGTTCTCAAGGTGATGAGTTCACCTCTCAGTTCACTGACTGTAGAAGTGTTTGTTCAAAGTTGAATTCCATCCCATTCAAGTATCTGCTAAACTGCAGTGCAAGGAACTCAGATTCAGAAGTTGTGGTCTCCAGTTCCCCAAACCGTTATGCCATGGCATCTGTTCAGTTTACACCAAAAAAAAAAAATTAGGTACAGAAACCATACACACCCTAGGCAGTCTCTCACTACTACATTAAAACCTGTTTCTACTGCATCTGTATTGTCCCTGTCAAAACACATTCGTGTGCTACTCTTCGTAAAAGGCACAGAGTTTATTAGCACTCTGTGCACACCTTTAAGGAACACTTTATTTTTGCTGCATCTACTCCCAAGTTTTACCATTTCATCCACAGTCATTAAATTCTTGCTGTGCACTGGACATCACACAGCATTAGCTGCCTGCTGTTTACTCAAGTACTTGTGATAAAAACGCAGTCATTCTATGCCAAACTACGTTAGACTCTGGTTAAAAGAGCACAAAATTAAAAAAAAATAAAAATGTTCCCACAAGTTCAAAGTGCACCAGCTTAACATCACTGACTGAAGTTTTGAAGTTACACCTGTAACAGTCAAGACTAAAAACAGCAAGGCAGGCTTCTCACATGTTTACCTGAAGGATTTGATAGCTCCTGTTTACAGGCTTATTTTCATTGCTTGCCCTCACCAGTGAGTTTTTCAGCAGCTGTGTATCTTTGGCACACATGGACACACGTACACACACCAAAAAAAAAAAAAAAAAAAAAAGGGTTGTCAAAAAGCCAGAGGAAGTCAAAACAGTGCAACACCTTGCAGAGAATCTGGACAGAAAGCTTCAGGTTGTCTTTGACATCTTCCATGCCACTAAAGCTGCATTTTCTAGGTACAAAATACAGTTCTTATTTAAACAGACAACTGAGGAGAAAAAGATCCAAATAACATAGTTGGTAAATACTTCTATCTGAAGCCTAAAGGGTTCCGCACCCTTTTCTGGGGATGGGGTGCAAAACTGGGCATTGTGGTCTTTATAAAACAGTGTGTAAGACCATGAGTAATGCCAGTTTGAAAATGTTTCATAGGAAAACCGTAACACAATGGAAAGCATTAACCAAAACATCCTTCCTAACAGAAGTGAAATCACTTATTTCATCAGATCCAGTGTGCAGCTGTGCCTCCACTGCAAACGCTACCATGAAGTGCTCTGAACCTGAGCAGTGCCTGGAAGCACGGACAGCAAACTCTGCTTATCACCACATATGAAGACAATAAACCCACTGAAACAACTGACTGGTAAAGGTTGGACACCAGTCAAGTCTGTCCTCTGCCCCAAATCCAACGCAGAGCAGTGAGAGCAGGGAGGCACAAGCAACAAGCGCCAGTCATCAACTTCCGTAGGAAAAGTATGTGCCTTCATTTCGTAGCTGTTTTCCAGCCCAGCCCAGCCCACTGCTGCCAGGGGGGCCTGGACTGTGGCAGCAGAATCCAACAGCTGCCTCCGCAACTGAGAATGGCTGGGGTACAGCTAAAGGTACCCCATGTGCTGCTCCCTCCCAGCAGTACACTGCCACCAGCCCATTGAGAGCCACCCGCTCCTCTGTCAACAGCCAGAAAATCCCTGCTTGGAAGGAGGAGGGTAGGATAAGAGGGATTTATTAATTTAAAAAAAAAAAAAAAAAAAAAAGGAGGGAGCGATGCAAGGATGCGCCCTCAAAGGGGCTGCGAAGCCAGCGGGGTTGGATTGGTGGATAGGCAGGTAGATGGAGAAATAGGTAGATAGAGGGACAGGTAGGTAGATGGACGGACAGGTACTTAGAAGGATGGATGGCTAGGTAGGTGGACAGAAGGACCATCCCCTACCTGCTGCGGTACCGCTCTCCGTGCGCCGCTGCCGCTACCTCCGCCGCGCTCCGACCGCCGCCCGCCCGCTGCCGCGGGGCGGATTTATAGCCCGCGCCCCGCCCGCCGGGCGGCGCTGCCCGCCGCCACCGCCGCCACCGCCTCCCCGGCGGGAGCACGGGGCGGGTCGCCACCCGTTGCAGGGCTCCGCCCGCCCGTCCCCGCTCCCCAGGGCTCCCCCCCCCACACACACACACGTCGCCCGCAGATGTTTGCGGCGGTTACATCCCGGATGCCCGGTTTGCACGGATCCCTAAATATCAGCGGGGGATCCCAGCTCACACCCACAAGCCCGGGTCCCCCTTTCGTCCAGGCGCGCAGTCCAGCCGGGGGGAGGCTCGCCCCTGACGTCTCCTTCCCGGGCAAGTTTTGGGAGCAGTGAACGGCTGAGACCTGCCGCCCTGCTTCCCGAGCGTTACTGTGCCGGTACGAAGAGGTTTCACACAATCTGGTGAGGAGAGACGAGTACGTGCAAGGGTTTACCCAAGGACCGAACTTGTAGCAGTCTTGGGAAAGACTGAGCAAAGGACAGCAACAGCCGGGGTCCTGGCACATATGGTCCAAAAAGTGCGGATATATATACTACTATATAAAAATAAGTCTGTTTACCAGACCCTGAATTGCAAAATTTTACGCTCATACATTAACAGGACCACTAGGAAGGAACTCTGATTGCAGTAAAAAGAAAATAATTTCTGATGAAGTTCAGAGGGTGCAGCGGGCGCTGCAAGTGCTGTGTGAGTTTCCCAGCAAACAGCTCTTTGGCAAGAAGCGCAGCTAATCCTTTATTCCAAAAAGAGGCCCTAGCCTACTGTGTACAGAATATCTCTATATACACAGTTCTGCGTGTCGCCACCCGCTAAGGGGCGGGTTAAACTGTGACAGCCTGAGCTGCTTTTTCTGTGGCTTTTCTGTAAAGCGCACTTGGCCCGTGTGTGTGATTTCATTTAACAGCCTCGCTTTTCTGGCAGGTTAATGTGACCCAAACTGATGAAATCCACAACATGTTATCATTCTCCCTCATGAAGAGGAAATCAGAAATTCCTGAAACTCTGAAACTGTTCAACTCTCTGTCTCTGTTTTCTCTGCTATACAATAAGCTTATTAAGTCCAGTCCATAAAAGCTTGCTGCTGTTCAAATGCATATTAGTTTCTCTCCTCCTAACCCAGCTTCTGCACCTGAGTCAGAAAGTGCTGCCTTCAGAAAAAGAACCCTGGAAATCTGGTTCCTTTTTCACCACAAAATGGTGGGAGACCATGGTGTGCAGCAATAACTCTGAAATAGTACTAAGTGTAGAATAAAGGAAATTTCTTATCATGTTTTCTTACCTTTGATTAGTTAATGTCTGCAAGAATGAAAAGTATTTCTAAAACAACAAAAGAGAAGCATTTGTCATTCTAAGACAGTGCTTCTCTGTGTGTGCTTTGTTTGTTTTTTTCATCGTAAAAGATCTAACCTTTTTCATACTCATTTTAAACTGTGAGGCCAGGAAACTGATGAAACCGTCGCAAATACTTTATTTTGCAACTGAGTCTATTTTGAAGTTTTATCTTCAAACTTACGTCATCCAATCACTGGCTTCCTATGTTTGTTATGGAAGATCTGTGTAGCGCAGTGGCTTCTGAAGTTATGGAACAAGTGCAAATTCTAGAACAAGAAGATGGGCTTGACTAATTTTCCAAGGGATTAATCCTTCCTTCATCTGACTATGAAACAAAATCCTAGCTCAGAAACATCCAGTCCTTCAGAAAACAGATCTGGGTCAGTGTCTGAACTGTGTGGTTTGGCCCATCGTCAAGCAGTTTTTCAGTCTGCTGTGCTTGGCTGCTTTTTGGGGAAGGGGCTGAAAGTTCCAGAGATTCAAATAGAATGAACTGTTCCCTGTGCACTAAATGCAGACTTTTGCAGTAAAAAAAAACAAGTAGTGGGGCTGGAATGAACTGGAGAACGGGAATGAAATGTTTCATTTTGCTTTGACCTTTGCAGTTTGTTTGTTATTTAGATCACATGTAGAGTTGCACCCTAAAGGTTGTTGGAGACAGGCTGGTAGAAGACCCCAGAAGTCAGTAGCTGCGAGCCCACGTGAGCAGGAAAGCCTAGGAATGTGTGCATCCACACCGAGCCATCATTAGCTCAAGCGCTCTTCCCAGGTATTTTACTAGTTATGACTGAGAATAACATGGTGACTTACAGGGTCTTTTGAGGGTGATTGGTGGATTGCAAAATAAAATGAAGTCATTCCAAAAATCTGAGTTAGGAAGTATTTTACTATGTGAAGATGTAATTGCTAAAGTTTGTAGTCAGAGATCCAAATTCTGCCGGGTGCCAGAAAGGAGCACAGCTGAAAACTTGGGGAATGTCATTCCCCTCTGCTTGAAAAAGTCTGCTTAGAAGACAGGTTGGGAAAACAGGAATTTCAAGGCTTACTTTGCGAGAGCAGCATCGCTGACAATGCAACAGCCACAGCCTCAGTGAGTTTTCACCCCATGCTGGGCTGCACAACTGCTTGCACTGTGTTCCCATAGCAGCTGAGTGGCTCATGGCCCAGTATCTGTACATGTACAGATGTGTGTGCTTTAGGAACCCCTGTGCTAGGGAGATGAGGCAAGCTGCCGCCCACAGGGACCCACTCAAAATCCAGTGAGTACTCCTCCTATAAATATTATTTTAACTAATAAACCAGTTTTATACAGCTGGAATGCACCTGTCCTTTTCAGAAGAGCATTTCTATAGGGGGTGGCTGCCCAGACCTAGATGTCCATTCCTGTACCAGCAAAAGGTACAAACCATCCTGTTCAAACTAACCTAAAAGCATCAACCCTCTCCAGTGCTATCTACAACTTTCACTTGAGATTGCAGCATAGGTGTCCAAGATTTTTAAGACTAAAATAAACAAGTCTCTGAGTAACTGTTTTATTTTGTTTTACTAAACTGGGTTATCATAGGTATATGCACACACACAGACACGTTTGCTCAAAGAAGGGAAATGGCATACTTCCATGTTAGAGAAAGACTGATCGTATCTGCTGAGCAGAAACCTGCCTTTGTGCTCCAGTACCTGACAGTAACAATATTTCAGCATTTAAATAGCACTTTAAAGCCATTAACTAATCAATGCTTACAAGGCTCCAGGGGAGAGAGGGTGGTACAAATGAAGAACCACCAGACTAGAGACCTGATCCAAAGTCCAATGAAGGGTAGCAATTCCATCTATTTCAATGCTATGGAAACAGATTTTAATTATGGGACTATCCTTCTTTCCTTTGACATTGTATTTCTTGCCATGCCAGCATTAATTCAGGAAATTTCAGTGGTTGTACTCGAGCAGCAAAGAAGGGAAAAGACTTGAATAAAGTAATAGCATAGCATTATTTTTTTTGCTTTTTGCACAGCATTATTTTCTTTAGAGAGATCTCTGCACACTGTTTACATTTAAGCCGTGGTAATATTATTAGTCACTGCAAAAGTAACTGGGTGTTCCCTTGTTCTTGCTAACAATACAGCAGGGATAATTTTGGATTAAGCTGCATGTTTTATGAAAAATATACTTGGTGTTTGCTGGTTCATGTCAAAAAAATTCCCTGTGTGACCCATCAAATAACACACCCCATCCACCGGGAATTTTATTCTGCTATAGCCTTTTGTTGTTGCCTTTGGATCCCTTGATGATGCTGACATGTAGCCATACGGATCGGTTGCCTTTCCAAAAATTATCCAATGCAGCTTTGAACCAAGGGCACTGACCTCAATAAAAAATATAAATAAATAACACCACAGATTGCAGATTCACATGCCCTTGTCAGAGATTTGCCTGATGTTATTCATATCCCCACATAAGTACTTATTTCCAGTTTGGAAACTGCTTTTGGCAGGTTTGTCTAGTTCAGCAAAAGCATAGAAGTGGGGTGAGTCATTTATTGGTCTTGCAATATGAACTTCCTGCCATTTGCAAAGGAAGTAGATTTTTAAAATACATTTCAGAAGACCAGGGTTTATCTGTAAATTCATTCGGCGAGTGAAGGGGATGGGGGTTTGGTTTAGTTTTGTTTTGCTTTGAGTGGGTATGTCCCTTCAGGAGGTTTTTAGTATGGCGTTTTACCAGAGGGAACAGTTTTGCAGGAAGTCAGTTGTGTTTAATTGGGGTGGAATCTGTGAGCTAAATTCACAGCAGGACTCAGCTGCTGAGTGAAGGGGTTGCCTGAGCCCGTGTCCGGCACTCACGCTTTCGGTCCAATGTCTGAGGACAACTAAGTGCCTAAGAACCGGGATTCTGAGAAGTCAACATGATGAGTGGTAAATATTAAAGCTATCCAAGAGAAAAAGCCAAGAGGGACAAGGTCTAAAATAGATTTGATGTTTATTTCCACATAAGGTTTTCGACTGTGAGTTCTCTCTGACAGATGAATACCTACAATCAGTGAGTGTTTCTCTAGTACTGCCTCACAGTCCATAACCCACAGGTAATGCAGGCATCTGAAGGACTTGGTTTCATACACCATGCTTACTCAGTTGTGTTAGATCACAGCTCTTCTGCTTACCAGGAAAAAGTCTTAACTGCAGTCTAGTGGGTGGTTATATATTCATTGCACAATATTTTGCCCGCAGCTTCTCCTGTTGGAGATAATGCATTTTGTAAAAACAACAGAAATCCATCAAGCCAGACAGGAGAAAGGAAAAATTTGGTTCTGCAGCTCACAGATGCCACTGCGAAGGCAGGGAGATGGTTTCATATCCCCGCTGCAGCTGGAAGGTGAACTGGGACTTGACGCATACTTCCATTCCTCCTTCAAACAGAAAAGGCTCAAACTGTAATTGGGAGAAGGAAGGACAAAAAGGGAGGAAAAAAAGGGAAAAAGGGAGAATCTGACCATCAACTGCAACTGCTGTCCTCTGCTGCAAATTCAATGACAAGCTCAAAGTACTTTTAAGCTGTAAACTTTCCCAAAAGCTGCTTTCAGATACTAGAAAAATGGGGGTTCTGTATACTTGAGCGTTATGAGGAAAACCCTGCTCATATCCACCCTGCAGGCACAACGTTAGGAATGGTCAACAGAACTCATTTGGGGACTGCACAAGGAACTTGAAGGAGACTTTAAGTCATTTATGTGAAACAGACTTTGCAGCAACTTGTTCTTTAGCAGAAAGGTGTAACCAGGAAAGTGCTGGGTAAGAGTGTGCTCTGATAAATTAGGCCGTTAAGCAAGAGATGACAGAATTTGGAAGCCACTGTGGAATCTCCTGATTCCAATACTTTGGTGTGGGTCACATCAGCCAACATGCCTGCAACTCCTGTACTGACCAGCGGAGAAGGCACCAAATACAATTTGACATGTTTTTGATTCCCTGTGATCATTATTTGGCTGATTGTCAAAATTGCTCCAAACCTGAAGTGCAAGTGCTCCACTCTCTCCTTTTAAGCCCCACCTTTAGTTATTATACTTTTAAAGAATTTCCTCTACTAGATAGAAATCTGGAAAGTACTTCCCTCCCCCTCACCTCCTCTTCCCACTCAGTCTGGCTGATGCGTTGCTATACACACAAATACACAGGCACAGGTACATGTGTGTGTACCAGAATCCTTCCCATTCCCTTTTTTACAGCCCCTCTGAAGGGGCATCCAACTCACATATCAGCTGAACTTTTGAACCCACTGAGACAGAGATAGCTTGAATTCAAGCCAAACAGGCTGGTGAGTGTCTATCGGTTTGAGGAGCAGCTAGGCAAGTACAAGTCAGAATGCTGTCCTCGCTTGGGTCTGTTAAAGAAGAGCTGGTAGAAGTCCTGATCATTGTCTAATCTTCCTAACGTGGTAATGTCATGTGTCCTCTGCTTGAAAATGCACTTAGAAATATATGTCCTTTTGTCCTGAGCACACTTTTACATAGCAATAACACATCCAAGCAATTAACTGAAGGAAAGTCTGGTTCTGCAAGATCCTGAATGACATGTATCGCTTGCAATCAGTTAGATGACTACAACTGCTTTCTAAGGTTTTGGGTTATAAATGCTGCTCTTACAGCTTTGAATCCACAGTCAAAGAAGCACAAAGTGATTTTGCTGGTTGGCACTGTGTGTTCAGAGCTGACCACACCAACAGGTCTGGGACCACCTGCTTCACATTGGGAACATGTTCATGACTTGGGCTCCTGCTCATAAAATGCAAACGCCTGTGAAAGAAATAACTCAGGTTTCTCCCTTGTCTTGTGTTTAGGCAAAGGAGATGGAGGTTGGCTCACTTCTTACAGAAGTTTTATTGCAGTCTGGTTAAGTGGTCTCTTTTGGCATCATTTCACAAGGACCAGGTATGTTGCCCTAAGACAAAGTAATGCAGGGAGTGGGGACAGGAGAAGAGAGCAATAGGTAAGCTGACTCCAGCTCTTGCAGCAAAACTGGACGTTCTCTTTTGCCAACCATTTCAAAACAGTTGCTCATAATCAAACAGCCAGCACTGAGTCAGCAACTCATTCATTTAATAACTTGAAAGGCTGTTCCCTATTAAACAAGACACGGTAAATCTGTTTCAGTTTAACAAATCAAATGAGTCACAAAAAAGTCCCATTTTGGTGTGGAGTTTTGGCCTGTACAAGCTGCATCTCAAACAGATGCTGTGTCCGTATTACTAAATATAAAAGGGCCAAATCCCAGTCTCTGGCCTCAACAGTAAGTTGTGTGGCCCAGCTCAGGCTTCATGTCTTAGGACCTGCCCTCTGCAGCAGACAGACCCCACACACATTGTCTGGCACCCAGCCCTCGTGCTCTTCTGTGCTCCAAGTGGTGTCCCCATGGTCCTCAAACATGACCATTATTTTTTTAATGTGTTTTTGAGTTCAAAGGCTCTGAAATAATCTAAGGGCGGTATTGCAACCCACAAGGCTGATGTTTTTATGGCACAAAGCTGAAGAGATGTGTTGCATACCCCAGGGTATGCATGGGGCCATATGAGCATTCAGGAGGATGTGAAGCCTGATGGGACAGCCTTGGGGGACTCTGTAGGTGGGGACATGGTCTTCTCCATACTGCCTGGTGACAGCTCCTGGGAAGAGGCCAGACCAGAGCCAGAGAAATAGCAATTAAATGTGTGGGGAGTCATGGATCTGGCTGTTGAGCTCTTTCTCTGTTCCCTTTTAGCCTGAACACACGCAGGCAAACTGAGCAGGCTCTTCTGTAGGTTTTACCACCACACGCATCCAGCTGGTGTTAGATACCGAAGAGAGGACAGCCCCTGAAAACATCTGAAGCCCTGAGTGCTCCTCAAAAACTTCTCACTAGTGAAGAATTGCAGCAGATAAAGCACCACTTCTGCTGGCAGCCTCTGGGTAGGTGAAAACACTGGAAAATTTCAGCAGCATTTCACCTCCTATCTGCCTGAAATTAGGTGCCAAAAGGAAGATAGTAACCTTATTTCTCACAGCAACTGAAATTTTTAATGTGTTAAATAGCTTTCAGTTAAACTCAAGAACAACTCTAAAAGTTTTTTAAAGAAATATACAGGCACTCCCATAAAGAAAACATAACTATTGTATTTTTATAGGAAAGGAAATGCAAAATGAAAGTGAAAGAGTTTTCAAGATACCACAGACAAGAGTAGAGGGCAAGTAACTGCAATCCAAATCACACCTCCAAGGAAGCTTTCCTCAGCCTAAAATGAAAAGGAGTGGCTCTTTGGTCTAGGAATCATCAAGCTGGTGAAAGTGGCAGACATGAATGATTGCTACGTTGATGTCTATCATCTGCAAAATGTCATATCAATTAGTGGAGGTTCCTGACAATTGGAAAAAGGCTGCCGATGTGAATGAAGAGAGAGTGGTGAATATATGTTTTCTGGTGAGATTTTTGACACCATCACCCACAGTTGAGAAAGTATGGCATGCATGAATGTCGCTTGAAAAATTGTGGTAGTGCCAGGATTAATATGTGTGATAATCAGTGTCATAATATCCAGCTGAAGGCCAATATAAAGTGGAGTGTCACAGTCACAGTGATCCAGTACTGTTCAATGTCTTCATCAAAGATTTGGGTCATTGGACCAGGGAAGCGCACCCTGCAACAAATTCCAGATGATGGTCAATGAAGAAAAAGGATTGATATACCAAGTGACAAAGTTTTAACCCAGAAGGACTTTGAGGAACATGAGAATTGTGCCAACAAGGATTTCCTGAAATACAGCAGGGAAAAGGGAGCATCAGTTGGAGCGGGAAGGAATTCAGGTGAAAATGCTGAGAAAGAAAAGGACATCACAACCATTGAAGACTTTCAGGGCTGCCCTGAGAGCTATCCAGAGAACAGAGATAGCAAAAAGTCCTAAGACTTGTCACTGTTACAGAGTATGGGCCAAGCAGAGTAAGAAGGAACAACTGAAACCACTGTTAACAGTAGCAATGGAAAAAAAGCATCTTAAATGAATAGTTGCATTTACTAGCTACGATGCATAAACCCTTCTATTTTCTATGGTAAGATAACCTTGGTAGAAGATACAGCACTTGGTCACATCACCTTTCTCTTTGCTACCTAGTGTACTACATAGCTGGTAATGCCCAGGAGCGGTCACAGCTCTGTGGGCATGAGCTCCCACAGTTTGTAGTGAAATTAATGTGCACACAGGCTGCTGCTGCTCCCCATAACCTCAGCCTAGTGGGCTGATCACCAATGGTTTCAAGTCGAAAAAGCAGATTTTGAGAAAGGCTGGACATCAAGGTTGTGTTTAGCCCTGTTACCTCATTGAACCCTGTGCCTGCCAGCATAACTGATGATTTAATTCAGCTTTTCATCACCCAGCACCGAGATGCAACATCTATGGACGCAAGGCCACAGTTGTTTAATAGAGTGTAGCAAAGCTTTACAAACATGCCTAATTATTATTCATTAGTATTGGTATTATACTGCTAGGTAGAGCTAAGGTTAGGAACCTTGCTTTGCTACAGTTTACTAGACATGAATCTGCAGAGACAGTTTGTGGCAAAAATGCTCATTATTGAAATGGTGAGGACATTCCCTATCATCTCCCTATCATTTGGAATAAGGCCAGGGTTTGTGTCTTGAATATTTCAAGGTTATTAAACATTACAAGTATTGGAGCTAGCACAAATGTTAGTATTGTGGGATGAGTAGATTTTGGGTACATGTAGATAAACTTTGTAGAAAGGCCTGAATGTAGTAATCCACCCATGCATGGTCTGTGGCAGCCTTGCAAAAAGGGAGAATCTAACCACCCGAAAACAGCACTCTGTGTCATGAAGCTTTCTCTGTGTTGCCTCAACTTTGGTGACAAACATATTTGAGCTTTGAGCAGGATGATTAATATCAACTTCACCCTGGGAGAATAGTATGAATGCACTGAAACAAATTATTTTGAGCTCTGAGGCCCTGTATGTGAAAGAACTGCATGTACAACATTTTGTGTCCCTTCAGCTCAGAAAGACCCTGAGCAAACTGATAAGGGGTGACATGAAGAAAGTTTCTTACTGAATGTAAGATTTCCTGTTTAACTTGCTTTCCCTCCTGGAATGTATTTATTGCTTTGTTGTCCCACACATCACAGGTTATTTTCATCTCCAAAGCACCTCTTTAAAAATTGTCAGAATACAAAAGAGAACAAATCCTTTTGCAGTTTGTATGGTCAACTTCAAAGCCATCTTGTTAGAAACTTAAATAAATCCTGAAAAAATTCCTTAACTATGAAAGGAAGCCTTAACCATAACTGGCTAACACATCATGAAAAGCATAAAACTCTCTCTTCAGCAGTATTTAAAACTTTGAATTACAGTAAGCTGGGAAAAATGCTTTAAAAAATACTATTATGTAGCATGGACAAAGTAAAAAAACTTTAACTGGATTCTTTGTCTAAAAAACCATTGGCACATCTGAATCTTCCTACTGGATTATCACTGTCATTATTTCCAAGACAAAAAAGCCCACAGAAGCCCAATTTAATCTCATGTTCTATCTGTGGCACTTGATGCAGGCTGGGAGGAGGAACAGATCTCATCCTGCTGGCCAGCCTTGGAGCTGCTTTACAGCAGTTTCTTTTCAGTGATGAAAGGAGTTTTTCTAGGTCCTTTCTGTCTGTCACTATTACAAAGCCAAAACAAAGGTCAAAAGCAGACTTGAGCTGGTTGAAACCCGTTATTTGTTGATCTTTCATCATGTCAGTGTTTTTAGCTTAACCCCAGTCTTGGTCAAGCAGAAAGCTCCAAATGGAGACATGGAAGCCAAACCTCAGCTCTTCTTTCTGTGGGTATGATGATTTTCCAGGAAAGGTCTCAAAGACTTCCAGTTCTAATCCACCACCTCTTCATGAGAGACCTCACAGAAAAACAAACTTACAGAATCAGAATGGTTTGAATTGGAAGGGACCTTAAAGATCATCTAGGTCCAACACACCTGCCATGATGGGGGGAAACTCTCACTAGATCAGGTTGCTCAAAGCCCCATCCAGCCTGGTCTTGAATATTTCCAGGGATGGGGCATCAACAACTTCTGTGGGCAACCTGTTCCTCTGCCTCACCACCCTTATAGTGAAAAAACATTTTTTAGATGGAGAGCAACCTCACTGTAAGGTTACATCCTTTAGGGCTCTTTCTGGATGAGAAAATCCACATCCTTGGCTTGGACCCTCCTTCGCACAGATTTGCAGGAGCAGCTTCTCAGAGTTGCTGGTCTAGGGAAGGTGCTGCAGAAAATGGATCCTTGTCTATATCCAAGTGGCCTCAAAGGAGTGCCTGGCTGTTGGGGACCAGCAACTACCAGTGTTGCAGAGTAACTTATATTCCCTGCCTGGATGATCACACAGAGCCAGCAGCAGGCTGGAAGCCCAAGGTGGGGGGGGGAACCAAACAACGTGATGCATGTTAACTACTGGTACCAAAAGTGTCCTGGGTTCAGCAGCTGCCAGTGCCTCTTCTAAGAAGTTTGTCAAAACAGAACTTTCTTCACAAAAAGGGGAAAGTTATCTTTTCTTTTCCCCAGCAGCTGCATGTACTGAACTAGACATTTTTAGAGCCACATCATCTGCGTGCCCATTGCCAACATCCAGCAGCTATGTACTCAAGAGTTTTCCTGGCAAAGTATCAAACGTCCCTGGAATAATCTTAAGGGGCCTCAGTTTGTGTGTTCCCTGGTGCTGCAGAAACACTGAGCCAGGGCACAGAGGAGTGATACTGAGTCTGCAGATCTGGTAAATATTTAAGGTTAGGATTAGCTGCTATTTTAAAACACCTTTTTCTGATAAACATTTGCTCATGCTATGACACCCCAAGTCACGCCTGCAGTTAAATAACAATAATGATTCATTATTTTCATTGATATGTATTTCTGTTTAGGTGCTTAAATCAGCTTCTTAATATAGGACTGAGGTTTGCTTATAGAAAAGGAAAAAGAACGATATATCTATCCTAGCCTGAGTGATCCATCAAAGATCTGAGGTGCTTACAGCTGGGAGGAAAAACTGAACATTGGATCAGATACTTTGCTCAGTCTGTTTTTATTTTGGATGAGGACAGATCCCTGTTTTCCTGATTGTAAGAGGGAGGGACATAGTAGCAGGAAGAAAAAAGAAAAAAAACAACCCAACAACAAAAACCCAAAGAGAAGGAAGAGGGGGAACGGATCTGGTCATTAACAGAAAAATTGATTTCTTGTTGTTCAGACTGTTTCTCACTTAAAGGATAAATGCAAGAGATAGCTGCTGTTTTAGAGAAACTTTGGCAGCATTTAAGATGTTTCTAAGTCTAGGAAACTCTACTGAGGAAGCAGGTAGCCAAAATGATAAAGGCTTTGGGCTCAAGATGGGTATGTGTCGCTTCACAGGGTAAACACAAACTGAGTAACTCTGGAAGCTGAACATGTCTTTTTCTGTTTATTGCTTTGTGCTCAATCTACTGGTGCTGTAAATATTTGGAGAAGAAATCCAGCATAAACATCACAGGAGCATGTGGAGAAGGGAGACAACGGACATCCTGGAAGACAGGGGATGTGACCCTGCAAGAGGCTAGAAGAAAGGTTTTGAGCCAGCTTTCTATAGAAAGAGGATTAGAGAAGCTCAGGCAGTTTCTTGTATTTGTAATCATTTAAACAGCACAAGACTTCAAAAAAATCAAAAAAGATTTACCTAAAGCACTGCACTGCAGCATAAAAGGAGATTAAGAAAAGATACTAAATGAAAATACCACTCTCTATATTTTAGAAAAGAGGCTACTAGCCTCAAGGCTTTGAGTAAGAGTCAAGGCTTTACTCTATTGACAGGAAACTAGAGTTGGAAAGCAATTCTCAGCATTTTCCAAATATTCCTTTTTTTTTTCCCCTTAAACTGAGAAGGCTGCCAAGCAGCTTCTAGTGGAAAGAACAGAACCTGTATTTTCATATCAAATTATAAAAAATTAGACTTGAAGGTGACGTGAAATGGAATCTGCTTTAGAAAAAGGATCAAGTAAATGTAGCCATTCCCTATCACTTTTTTTTAATCTGTTTTGAAATCATCCAGCATTGGAGTTTGGAGGTTCTCTAGGTGATGCCTTCTGAGATATATCACTTTAAGAAATTATTTTGTATTTTTTCTTCCTGTTAGTTCCTTCTTATCACAGACTGTGGGCACTTGGAGAACAGATTTTCCTGCTATACGCAACACTCTTTATAATATTTCCCTACAAGAATGGTAGCAGTTCTGGGGCTTTCCTTCTTGGGGTTTCTGTGGCATTTCCACTGGCTGTCTCCTCCTTTAAGTATTTTGAAAAGCAAAATAACATTTATTTCTAAAACATTTCCTCATAAATCTTGTTTCCTAAAGCACTTGTGATGGGCATAGTTCTTCGATCAGTGTCTCTGCCTTTTTTACATCTTTTTTAATGTGTGGTATCCAAAGCTGGCACTGAAATCTGGGAGTCAGAGGTGCTGAAGAGTGTGTCTATAGATTTGTTACTGAAATGGGACTAAATGAATGGCAAAGTTTACCCCCTGTGTTTGCCTTACAGTAGACCTGTTATGTCCCAGGGTAATATTTGCTTAGTTGCACAAGCATCGTACTTTTTCATAGTCAGTTTGTAGATCCTATTCTCTGCTATTGCTGCTTTGTGAGTTTCTCTTCTCCTATTTGGTCTATGATTTCTCTGTTTTTAATAAATTAATTCATTTAGGCCGTTTCTTCTGGTCAATGATGTTCTTGCTTACTGCAGGAGGGTTGGACTATAAGACCTTTAAACCCAAGACCTCCAACCCAAATTATTCTATGATTCTATGAGATCATTTTGAGTGTTGAAACTGACTGCACACGTTGGTACCAGTTGCTCATGTAAACTGGAATTCAGTTTAACAGTGATACCCCCATGTTGGGGGTAGCAATTGTTGCGCCCTGCTCAGGTTCTGCCCGAAAACCTGCTCCAGCATGGGCTTCTCTCCACAGGCCGCAGCTTCTGCCAGGACTCTGCTCCAACATGGGCTCTTCATGGGCTGCAACTTCCTTCAGGGCATGTCCACCTGCTCCATGGGCTGCAAGTGGATATTAGCTCCACCATTGACCTTCATGGTCTGCAGAGGGAGAGCCTACCTCACCATGGTCTTCACCAAGGGCTTCAGGGGAATCTCTTCTCCAACACCTGGAGCACATCCTCCCCCTCCTTCTTCACTGACCTTGGTCTCTGCAGAGTTTTCTCTCTCACAGATTCTCACTCTTCTCTCCCAGCTGCTGTTGTGCTACAGTTTTTCCCCATCTTAAATATGTTATCACGGAGGCACTACTGCCATCACTGACTGGCTCAGCCTTGACCAGCAGCAGCTCTGTCTTGGAGCCAACTGACACTGGCTGTTCGGCTATGGGGAAAGCTTCTAGCAGCTTCTCACATAAGCCACCCCTGCAGCCACCTGACTACCAAAACCTTGCCTCATGAGCCCTGTACAGCGAGTTATCATGTCAGAGAAGAAACTAAATTCCTTTAACATGCTTTACTCTTGACAAAACCGTGCTGGCCATTCCTTAGCACCATATTATCTTCCAAATGCTCACAGTCCATTTCATAATTTGTTCCAGTAGCTTTCCAAATTCAGCTGAATTCCTTGGATTTATTCTTCTTATTCGTCTCCACCTCCACAAAGGCAGATAGGACACTCACCCTCTATAAGTCCTTCAAGTTGCCAGCTTGATAAGTTTCTTTCTCTTAAGGATATTTCTAGTAAAAGAAGGTAAACAAGAACATACTTGGGGGCATGTTTGCTGGTTCTAGTTGCACACCCCTGTGCACCTCTCTCTTCTTAAGGTTTTTGTTTGGCTGGTGTTTAGGAGTTGTCTCTTTCTCCAATCTAGACGATGTCTATTCCACATTTGAATTCTGTACAAGAAGCCAGAGTTTTTGGCGCACCCTTGATTGACTTTTGATAACACAGCTTCTGCTTTAACAATCTGCCATTTGTCATAACCATGCAGTTAGCAACAAAAGGTCTCTGTTAAATGTTTAATACCAGGCACAATCCCAGCAATCAGGGCTGGTAGACTGAGGAGACTGTGCAGCATATGAGGTAGGAAGAAGCCAGAGGAAAAAAATAGAGGAAAAATGTGGAGTTGTTGTCTAATTTCTGTGTAAATACAGCTGGTTGCTTTATTATCTTTAAAAGTGGGGGATTTCCCTTTGGTAATAGAAATCAGAAATCTAATGAGTGTGAATATTCCAGTTAATAAAATAAAAACTGCAGATCACCAATATCTTTTGTTTTAGTCTCCATAAATATGTTTGGTTAAAAAAAAAAAATCAGCAATACTCTAGATTTTTTTTACCATGTAATAAAACTCAATTGTAACAAAACTATTGGTTAAAATTAACTTCTTTTAATTTGCAGCAGCATTTGTAACACTAGTGACATTTCTTCCTACAGCACCACTGATTTAAATAAAACTACACTGCAGCCCAGATTCATCTGCTATCCTTCTTTATATGTGTTGGCCTTCAAAAAGTTTCATAAAGACCATATAATGAAGATTCATTTATAAGCAGGTTTTTTTGTTTGGTTGAGATTTTTATTTGGGAAGGGATGGGAGCATTTGGTAAGTATTGGTGTCTCAATCTGGAAAATAATCATCATAGTTTCTCCAAAGGATATAATAAAAAAGTGGGAAAATGTTCAGGGTGTTTTGAGTTGATCTGAAGAAGCCTTTTAAGGTTGCAGCATGCTTAATAAGTGTCGTACTGATAACTTGCAAGTAATGGAAAATAAAATCCTCGATTCAAAGTTAAGAGAAATAGAAAGGTCTTCACATTTAAAGTCTTAAAAACAGAGTGCCAGTGAAACATGGAAGCACTTAGCACAAAACCTTATTTCAGGGGAATTAGCAGTGTAAGTAGTGCCCAGTACATACCAGCATCTCGTGTTTGTATCACTAAATTGTGCAACCAAGGAAGAATTCAGCAACTGATGGCCACCTATACTGTCCAAGAAGAAGCAAAATCCCCTTTAGGATGGTATTATTCCTTAATCAGGTCTTGTTTAAATTAATTCTCTTCCCAAAGGGACAAGACTTGGGTGACCTTTTCAAGGCATCATATTAATGTGTGCTTTGTTTATTGAGCACTTTTGAAACAGCTTGGATCAAAATGCATTTTTGCTTAATAAAATGTATCTGGACCTTTTCCATTAGCCTCCCACTCGCTGAAGCCCACAGAACAAATGGGTGTAACAAAAAGAAGAATTTGGCCATTGACCTGCAACTCCAGTGACTCATACTGGATTATATAAAACTGTCTCCCTGTTAGAGACTGTAACAGAGGGCTGTTGCTAACATTGAGCTCTCCTGCTACCACACAGCTTGCGGGACGCTTCAGGGGAAGAGACTTTTCCAGTGGATTCACAGACTCACAGAACCACAGATAATGGTGGAGGCTGGAAGGAACCTCTGGAGGTCATCTGGTCCAATGACCCTGCTCAACCAGGGCTGCCTAGACCCAGTTGCCAAGGACCATGTATGTATAGGTGGTTTTTTGATATCTCCAAGGTTGGAGACTCCACCACCTTCCTGGGCAACCTGTGCCAGTGCTGTAACCCTCACAGTAAAAAAGTGTTTCCTGGTGTTCAAAGGAAACCTCCTGTGTTTCAGTTTGTGCCCATTACCTCTGGCCCTGTCAGATTCACCACAGAGCTGAGGGGAGGATGAGAAATGTGCTGGCTTGGAGACAAGAAAGACAACGTTGTATTGCCAGCTGACTTCTCCTCCAAGCCCAATATTCAGAGTTCATACTTCTTTTCCCTATAGCTTATGGTGCTGGAGAGCCTGTGGGAGTTTTGGTCAGAGGGTCTCCAGTCCTATCAAGCTGAGCTGGTTGGTTATTCAGATCCCCATCTTTGCAGGTGTTCCACACAATGCAGAGACATACAGAAAAATCCTGACCTGGGCATTTGTGCCAGGCTCTGTCTGTGAGGTTGCATCTCTGAGCCTGCTCTTCCCTGCAAGCCTGACCATACCCTCCAGCAGACAAGCTATGAGGAAGAGGAGGGATGTTTAAGGTGAAATCTACCCATATGATTGCCTGCCTGGGTTTTTCTACCACTTTCATCTCCATGTTTCTTTTTTAGATCCTCTCACCTGGGATGTGTGGAAGCATAGTCCTTCTCCATTCACAGGAGCAGAGAATACTGTATGGCTCCGTGCATTTTATTTTAGGATATGAGGGTTGCATTACATATGAGGATTGCCTAATTCAACACATCAGCCAAGTAAATTGGCCAACCGTGTTACTGGAGGGTTTTCTTATTTTGGTCAACCAGGGAGCTAAATGCTTTTTCTGCCTGGAAAAATTATCAAGAAATATTGTTTCAGAGAAAATGTTTTGGAAGCATCATCCCAAGTGGGGATTAGACTTGTTTTAACTAGGGTAATCTGGAACTGGAAAGCTATACAGCCATCCAAGAGTGCCTGGTGGCATGTGGAAGTGTGAAGGTGAGACTGACTCATACAAGTGCTCCCAGGGCCGTTTTACAACAGCAATTCACAACGTATCTGATCCAAAACAAAGCAGGATTTGCTTGCCCTCGGGGATCACTGTGTACATACAGAGGAAACAAAGGGCTTACATCTTTCAACACAAAATATTTCAGTATAAATAGCTCACAGAAATGCAACTAATCTCTAAGGCCTTCTGTCAACCAGCTGCAGAAGAGGGAGGGAAGGAAAAGCTTTTGGTGAAGGGCATCTTCAACGTGCACGGTGGGCTTTTCTGTAGCCCACGCCTGGCGCTTGGTTTCTGTAGCTAAAATACATGAGGGGTGATTACTTTAAGCAGGAGAGCCTCTCTAAAAAACCAAGGACTATATCTTCTCTGTCACTGAGAGGACTATAGAATAGGTTCTGCACAGCAAGATCTCTCACTGTCTTCTGGGGTATATGTCTACCCTTTTAAATAAAAAACATTCAGAGAAGAAACTGAGGCAATGAGTTTCTTACTGCCCATGCTACAAAACTATTCCTCTCCTGGGGTTTGTTTTGGGGCAATCCAACCAGCTCTGCCCAAGACAAAATCCCGATGTGGCGTGGGTGACATTGCCCCCAGGTACCCTTCCCCTCTAGCAGAGAGGGTGAGACCAAACCAACACTTTGCATTAAATTTATCACCATCCCTGCTATCTTTGAACCCCCAGGCTCTTGTGCTATCCTGGGCATGTGCCCTCACCTTCATATCATAAAACCACCACCATAGTGGACCTTGTGATAGGAGCCAAGGATCACTTCCTAGAATCGGTAAGCTTTCAGTGGTCTACATACAACCCCGTGGGGTGACACGGCTGGTTGCCTGATGCCCATTGTAGATTTTAAGGGAAGATAGAGGAATCCTATCAATTAGCTTGTCCATCTAGTGTCAGCCACAGCAGAATCTCTAAGAGGGAGGCAAGGAAAAAGTTTGTCTAAAAATCAAGCGAGGTCAGGCAGGTAGTGTGGGCTTTGCATGTAAACACCTTTAAGGTGTACAGCCTTGTAAAAACAGCCTAAATTTTCTATTCAAACATAAATTCAGAATTATGGAAAGCATTGAAGGACAAATTTAGGTGTTAAACTCACAAAGGCCCTCCTTATGTGCTAGGTTAACAAGGTCTGGCATTAGCTCCTTGTGTTACTCAAACCAGGTGACCGCAAAACCTCTGAGGACTAACCTTCTGATTTCCAAATGTTTGTGAGAAAAATTAATGGAAATCAGGGGCAGATTTCCAAAGGCACAGGGGAGAAGACAGAACTGATTAAAGTGGGGTGCTTTTTTGTTTTTTGCTAGATACACATGCGGAGCACATGTGCATGTCTTTCTCAGCTATGTTTCAAGACAGTTTAATTGGCAACATGTTAGTCTGGGAAGGAAAAGCAGCTGAGAGAGAGTTTAAAAATAGCTTTTCCCATGGATACCTTAGCTGGTGGTGTACCTACTGAGTAGGTAGGTAGTGCGGCAGCACTGTGGCCCAGAGGCCTCAGCATTTGTTGGTATAAAGACACGGTGGGAACACCAGTGGTGATCAGTGGATCGGTGGTCTCAGTGCTACCCTTCCACCAGGACTGTCACTGGCCCATGCAACACAAAGGGGCCAAGCCCATTCCCGAGGTGGGCAGCAAATGGAAGATGTTCTCGTTCAGCTCCTGTAGTAATCCGGCAGCGTGACTGATGTGGTGAGGCTTGCAAGCAAACTGAATTGCTCTGGAGAGTTATGAAATTGTGAAAGACTGTTTTTGCCAGCTTAGTTTATCTCTTTTTGATATGCACACCCCCTGCTGCTACAAAAAGGAGAAGGAGCAGGTTCCTTCATTCAGCCACAATGGGAAGAGGTTGGCCTCCCTTCTGCTGAGCTCTCTGTGAAGAAGCCCGTCATTTCTGACAATGGTTAACTGCTGGGAGAGGTGGTGGGCAGGGGTGCCTACATGGAAGGAAAGGCCAGGAGTGGCTTGTTAGTCTGTTTAATATTTCAGCTGCATGGGGATGAAGACTGTTGTATGCACAGCAGAAATAGTGAGGAAAGTAACTAACTGAAATCACCCACTGAGATATGCTCTACATTTAGTTAAATGACAGTGTTTTCCCTATCAAAAAACATGATGCTCCATGGTAGGACCAGTGTTGAAAGACTCCAGAGTTAAACACAAGGCAGTAAAAGCACATTTCATCATACAGTGAGAGGTGACCCTGCAACAAAACAAACCACTCTCAGAGGACCTGTGACTAGACATTGGCCAGACCTCAGGAATGCCAAGCCTTAGGCTTTACATGCACAATCCTCACAATGAAATCCAAAGATTCCCTGAACAGTGCATAAACATGATTTGAGAATGCAGAACAAGGGCTGCCTACCCAACATGAAACATGAGGTGCATGGGTTTGCTGCGCTGCTGTCCTATTCTGGATTTATATGCCTGAAGCAGAAGAGAAATGGAGGTATTTCACTGTCTGCTGGGGATGAAGAACCTTCTCCTGAGAGCCAGTTAACTGCTGTGTATGGGTTGTCCTTCTGGACCCAGGCATCTTCTGCTGTTGTCTGTACCATGACTCAGCTTCAAGAGCAGTGGCCCCTTCACAAGTGTCTGTCACCTATTTGAAGATACTACCAGACAGGTAGGGAATGTGCAATACAAGAGGTCTTTCCATATAAAAGATCCCTCCCATTATTCATGGTATATCATGTTGCTGGTGCAAGCAAGAATTGTGCAGAAGAGTTGTGAAACTGTAGAAGACAGCTTCTGGCTGTGTAATCCATCCTTTTTTCCACTGTGTCCCATACTGAACTTGGGGTGTCCCTCTACCTACCTAGTTTCTATGTCCCAGGAATCTGTCTCCCCTCACTGTGGCAGTTACCAAGGCTCACAGTTCACAGCTTGGTGCACTAGGCTGAGGGAATATAGGGTTTCTAGGCTTTGGCTGGTGGTCTAACACCTTTTTGAGCTCTTCTTGCTGGACTGATCTTCTTCCGCTGCTATCCTGGCTGTCAGTGACTGCCAGCCACCCTGCAGGCAGGGCAAGTTATGGGAGCACTCTTCAGTCAGCTGCTGATGAAAATCAGCTCAGTCAAACAAGCTGAGCAATGAAAGTAATCCATCTGGTTTTCCATGAGGAAAATAAACAACAGTCTCAGAAGCAGCTCATCCAGTAGATTGGCAGTGTCAAGCAACTGGAAGGCGTAGCTGCTGATGCAACCACATCCCAGAAGGATGTCTAGCTAGGTGGACATCTCTGTTTCAGTCCCTGTCAACCTTTGCTCTGCCTATAAGGGAGTGTTTCCTGGAGAATTAAAACCTAAAAGAGATCCTTTCCTGCTTATGCTTTGGTTATCCGAACACAAAGAGATCTGTTTCAGTTGAGATCCACTCTACAGATAGTATGTAGAGTGATCAACAGAGAGATCTGTAGAGTGATCTTCCGGAGAGCTTTGCTCTGTGTGTTGGTCTTAATCGCCTCCTAACTGCTCTCATGCCATTACACTCACTAAGGAAACTGATCTCTAAACATCCCAGCTCCTGGTCAGTTGACAGAGCATTTCTTTTCCTTTCCCATTTAAATAAGCACATATGTTCTTCTCCTCGGAGCCTGCACAAAGCCCTGCATTGTGCGCTGCACCAGCTACTAAAACTAGCACAGTTGGCCTAAACTTGCCTTTTTCAAAGATTTCCCCCGCCTCTTTTGAGCAAAACAAAGCCTTTTGTATCCCTGTGGCCAAAATGATTTGAGGAGGGGAACCACAAGGCATAAAGAGCCCCCAGCTCCTCTCCCATTGCAATTTGGAGTCCATTTCCGAGCCCAGAGTGAACACAAGGGACCGTCCCATGGCACTGTCCTATATAATTTGCTTTTCAGGACATTCCTGAGGAACTATCTGAGGGAAGAAATGAATGTTCATGCCATTTTCTCTGCCAGTCTCCAGAGCTGGTAGCACTGTAGATTTCCTTTCCCTGCCTGTGATAAGGGATTCCTGTAACATCAGTGCTGTGTTTTGGTTTTCCCTCTGAACCTCCAACATCGCCATGATTTTCATAATGACTTTTGGCAATGAGAAAGGTAAATATACCAGAATCAGAAACATATCTTTTTAGTTCAAGATATGAGCTATTGCTTTTCTCTGGAAATGAAGGAGCAGAGGTTTTGGAGGGAGAAGGCAGGACAGGAGGAGAAAAATGCATTAAAAATAAGGTGTAGGGAAAAGATCAGAGAGTCAGAGCTGACTCAAGACTGTATCAAACACGTACACAAACAGATGTGTGTAGTAGCAATGTTTTGCTTCCTGAATCAGCCTGACCACAGAATTTGTTCAGTGACTGATGCTTGCGAAAGAGCAGGGGAGCACAGAGGCTGTAAATAACCGGTCCTCCAGCAGCTCTACAGCACTATCAACAGCAACACACACGCTGCCTTGGGAAAACCCGAGACTGGCAGCAGCAATCACTGAAGGTCGAACGTGAACGTATAAGGAAAGTTCTTATCACAATATTGAGTATGAAAGCACGTGAAGTTTCAGCTGCATCTGTTTAGTTGGCAGGCACCTTGTCTTGAAGCCAGTCCTTCCAACCTGCCCTGGATCCCAACCAAACCCAAAGGCAGTTCACTTTGCATTGGGGATTTTCAGTACAGAGAATCTCTAGCAGAGAGATCCCTGCTCCTTCCTGGCATGGTGTCCCAGTTTGAAGTACCTCAAACCGGGACAAATGGGAGTACATGCTCCACCAATCATGGTGGTCCGTCCCTACAGGAGGTACGTAACAGAAGACAGCATAGTCACACGTAGTTATCACCATGGAAGCAAGTAAAGCTACAGTGTGTGACAAGAACTCCATGAGGGATGAGAAACGTTGTCCTTATTTGGGGCCTGTCAGGAGTCAGCTCTACAAAATGTAATGTAAATTCTGTCCCTGTTCTCCATCTGTGAATGTTTGTAACCGCAGTGTTGCACGATGAGGCATGGAGGGGACAATTTGCCCTAGGGCAAATTATATGGAGGTTAAAGTAAGGCAGCGCCTAAGGGTTTAACTTTTCTGGATGTATGAAGTGGGGTGATGTGCCAGTGCATCTAAAAAAATAAAATCATGATGACTTTGCTGCAGAAAGCCAGCAGCAAGTGCAGCAGACACGGAGGAACTGCAGGGGCAGAAACAGGAGCTCCCTGGCACTGGTTCACCGCCCACCACTTCGCAGAGCTGCCTCCCTGCCGCTGCTGGTGCTGCTCCCACCCAAGGGTCCCCTGCCTGCCCTGGGTGGCTTCGCTGGGGCAGAGCCCCTCTGGCACAGGGCTGTGGTGTGGTGGGAGACAGCATCAGGCGTTTGGGAGAGGGGTGACAGGCAGGAGACAGAGCAGACCCTGAAGAAGGGAGACCTCATCGCAATGATGGTCTGAGGTAAAGCTCTCCCCTCCGCAGGGACAGCAGTCAGGTTTGATGATGAGCTCCTGGAAGTGCCCCAGGGACAGGAGTTCTCAGCCTTCAACGACTGTTAATGACTGAATGATCAATTAGGCATAAGACCTTTCTCTGCAGAAGGTGGTATTAGCTAGGCAGGTCATTAATGTGGCTGGAAGATGCATAATTTACTGACAAAGTTGAATCACCAATTGTTTTCACAACAGAGTCTTGCACTGTATAGTTCATTTAGTAAATATAGTTAAACACAAATTATAGTTGTCTCTTTGTTTTTTAATCCATTCTACATTTCGCCTATAAACAGACATACTGTGACTGAAAGTTTAATTTCCCTCACATATCTATTAATATATCTATATATTCCATAACTTGAAGAAAACAAATTCACTGTAGCACAATGACTAAAATACTCCTTTCAAAACCCTTTACTAGGCCTGTATATTATTCAGTTGGGAAAGTACATTATTCACTCATTGTGCAGTTAGATAACCTCAGGCACAGGATTATAAAGGAACTGTTAGTCCTTTCTAAACAACTACGCATGATAACTGGAAACCTTACAGCCTTATAAAACAGCCTTATAAAACTATAGCTGTACAATTTACCCTAATCAGCCAGTGACAAACCCTTTGGCCCTTTGGTTAGCTTGCTTTTTGCGTCTGAGCTGTCATTAGGTTAATTCTCAGTGCAACGTAGACATTCATTTTCGGTGAATCAGTGACAGAACCGTAAGTCATCCAAGACGACTGACTCACAGTCCCATGATTTTTAGCAACAGACATAGTGGCTGGTTTTAAATATGTAGCAACGCTGTTCCACTGAAATCAACATTTTGGAAAAAGGCAGATCAGTTCCTCAGAGGTACTCTGCACATCAATCACTGTGATGCAGAGTTTGAGTCTAATCACCAGACAGCACACCAGCTAGTTATCTTGATCACTTTCATTGGTAGGTCAGCTATAAAGATCGTTAAATCAATTAAACAATTTCACTCTAGGCTCTTTGCTTGAAATAACTTTAAAACACAAGGTACAATTCCTGCTGGACAATCCTGAGAGAAAGTAAACACTCTATGAATGATTAGCTAACTTGACCTCAGCTTTCAAGCGTAACAATGTCTTTTATATGGAAAGTTGGTAAACGCCAATGAAAACTGATGTGTGACTGCAATTAACTGCTGATTACTGTCGCTGTTTTGCCACCCACATTCTTTAAGAGGCCACTAGAAAAATGTTCTCTTTTCAAAGCTCATTTAGCAACGCTATCACATGAGGTGCACAGGTCATAGTTTTCGCAGCAGCACAGCCCGCTAAACTTTCATGCTCGGCAGTATTTTGTGCACAGGCCTGTTTTTTTCCACTCTAATGGCAACACACCTTTTTTCGAGTTACTCCTGATTTACTCTAATGAGAGGACATCCACCCCCTTTGCCACCAGCTATTTTACATCATGAAATATTGTTTGCTGTTGCCAAGGGTGAAACCTGGGTGAAGAAACCCAGGTAAAGAAGGAAGACAAATTTGGCAACCTAAAATCAGAGCCTACGCGGCATAGTGCTGGTCATTGTCCAACAAATGGAGCTTCTTAGAAAAGCCCTAGAGCAGTGGGACTCTTGTGTTGGGAGGCAAAGTGTGGGACAGAGGGAAAAAGAAGGTAAGCATGAGCTGAGCAAGGGTAGAAATGAAAGAAAGATTTTGGCATAGTCAGTGAACTTAACTGGAGCAAGAGCTTTGTGCGCAGGGATGGGAGGATGGTGAAAAAGGAGGGAACCTTTAGACTTTGTCCGTTGGCATTATTTGAGGATGTGTGTCATTTCTCTGTGTATCTGGGAGCGCACTGCTGGAAATATTTCACACGTGCAGGCATCTGGGCAGCTGACACTGGTGGACAACACAGGGACATGTTTTCTGTGCTGGCAGAGGGGCGTTGATATGTGGACTTCGGAAGGGCTGAGAATAAGTGGACTAATGGACAGCAATTTCAGAACGGATGGAAATGTGGCACACAAACAACACTCGGAACAAATAAATGCTCAAAATATTTAGTCTTGCTGAAGCAGCAAGATTGCTATGTAAGCAAAGGGACAAGCAATAAGGTCTTGTAGGCAGATGCAGCTTTCTCAGTGTTTGCGTGTAAGACAGACACAACTAAACTAGATATGAAGCAGGAGCTTCTAAGACATGGATTATTTGTGCCCTTCTTAAAGAGCTGCTTCAGGGGTGACTTCAAGGCACCCCATTCCATGTGGAGGCCTCATGAGCATCCGGCCATCACACTGTTCAAAGGACTGTCAGCAGAGCCTGTGCCTCAGCAAGGTGAGCAGCTCCCAGGCTACCTGAAGCCTTATTAAGCCTTTCCTTCCTTTCTGGGATGAGTTTAAAGACTCCAGTGAAGGTGGCATCTAACTCCTGCTGGGGAAATGCTTCTGCATTTACACACTGGATGGCTGCAGAGTGTCCCTGTTGAAGGCACCTGGCCTACCCTGAGAAACAGCCTGACTGAGGTGGACACACACAGCTGAGACCATAACTCATGGGAGCTGGCCTGGGAAGGTGCAAACATACAATGCTGAAGTCAAATGCCAAGAGGCAGGAGGCAGAGTCTTTACCAGAGGAAAGGAAATGTTTAAGGACACCGTCCAGGGTTTTATTTTTAGTGATGTGGAGATCTATATAGATGGAAAACAATCAAAAGGCTTTTTCCCCACCTCTCTTTTTTATGAATGAATAGAAAATCTTAAACTTTCCCCTGTGAAAGACAAGATTGAAAAGAGAGGTGATGGTTCAGCAAAACACAGCTATGGCAGAAGAGAGGTATGTTATTTATCCTGCTGAAAACACTACAGTTACTGAGACAAAAACAGCTAGGCAATTCACATCTTGCATGGTTGGCAACAAGATCTGTAACAAAAATAATAAATCGATTGTTCACCTTTAATCACTCATGAAGATCAGGCACAGCTGCTCTTTACCATATACAGGCGCTTTCAATGCCAAAATGGAGAAATATCAACTCACATCCTGCATGGCCAAAAAGATGCCAATGAGACATCTTTTAGTGTAATATGCTTGTTGTTCAGCTGTTTCCAAATGTTTAACAATGGATAATTAATTAAAGGGAGGTACTGTTGTTTGGTAGAGCTGGTGATTTGGAGACAGCAGATCCAAAGTCTTTCCCCAGACCTGCCTTTGCCTTTTTCTGTCTTTTGACTTTTCCTAGCAATTTAGTCTTTCTGAGTTTCAGCTCATCTCTCTGTAAATAGAAATAACATCTGCACACTGACATATTTAAAAAACTTTGCTTTTCTTTCTATTCACAAGCTGTCCATGAGCAGCCTGATTCTGTATGTGAATCAACACTGGTCAATACATTTTTTTTATACATGCTGTTTACAAGCACAGTATTTGTTATCTGAAACTAGAACACTGATAACTACAACTCTTGCGGCCCACTACTCCATTTTTTTTCTGTAGTTAAAGAATATAAAGATAATCTTTCTAGGGTACACTGGGAGTGGGGGTTTGGGAAGGACAACATTTGTCATTGAAAAAGAGGATGTGCTTAACATGGAGTAGATCAGATCCTCTCATTTACGTGTTATTTAAAAATTACCTTGTCACCAGCATGTTTGCAATGGGGTAGCATTGCTGAGTGAGAAACACTGCTGCAGGGCTGCAAGCAGAGCAGTTCCCCGGTACCTCGCTCAGTCCTGATGTCACTTAGCATGTGACAGGCAGAAAGAAAGTCATAAATGCTCAGTTCCCATTTTGAAGAGTAATGATTAAAACCCCAACAGAGCCAAATCCTGCCGCCTTCTGCAGAGCAGTGGGGGGATGAAGAGGGGCAAATAGTCTCCCTTCCTTCCTCCACACCAGCTGGAGACTTTCCAAATCTGGTGCTTAACAGAGTGGTAAGCAGAACATCAATTAAATAGGACATGGGCACAGTTTGTATACCATAACCTGGAGAGGTCAAGCTCCCAGCTCTATGCTGAAGCTGAATTGCTGTGGTGCATCTTACAGGCAGGTTTCCATTGGCACTTCACTACACAAAAAAAGAGCAAGCTCTGCCTATACTCTTCTGCCTGTTTCCGTGTTTGCATTTTGTAGTGCTAGTCCAATTTAAGGGCAATTCATGCTGTGGCCCTGGGAGTAGTGGGAGTTGCAAATAAGTAGAAAACAAAGTATGGATTTATTTTGTATCTCTGGATTAATAAATCAAATCAACTGTTTTCCCTCCATAGTGAGGGGAAAATTTCATCATAGCATATTGCAATCTCTCATATTAGCTCAGTTTCGATCTTTAATGAAGATGCCTTTAAAGAAACTGGTAGTTAGACCAGAGGTTTAGCAGTCTGAGAGCTCTACCTGTTCTGTTTTACTGCACTGCATATTAAATTAATCTGCAGACTCCTGCAGATGCCGCTCAGGCTGTAGGTTTTTAATGAGAAGTGACTTTTAGTGAACAACCAAAATATCCAGGGTTCTGGTTATTTATCACAAATGCGTAGCAGATTCATTTCACCTCATTTTAAGCTAAGTGCCTTAAACACGTGCATCATCACAGTAAACTTGTGAGATTGGAAAATATTGTAACCTCCATTATATACCTGAGGAAACTGAGTCAAGAATAGTCTAGAAACAGTATTCCAAAGTAATACTTAGCTCTCCAAAAGAGAATTTAGGCAGAAATTGTGTGTTAAACCCAGGGAGGTATCCACAAAACAACCAAGCTGGACACGTATGAGCCCCTATTTTGCCCAACATCCCATTGTCAGAGTATGTGCAGAGGGACTAGTGGTCCCTGCTCCTCTAGCCCAAGAGGACTCCAGCATCCCCAGTGGGGAGAGCATCATTACAGGAAGGGACATGAAGGCTGGGACCAGAAGAAACAAATAATGGGAGAAAAACAGTCTCTCTCCTCTGCTTGAGGATGTACTGCCTAAAATGCAAGATTCAGGAAAAACCATGAGTGTGAGAGAAAGCGAAATGCTCAAGCCAGTGAAGTCTCTTATCCCTGAGCAGTTTTCTGTTTCCCTTTGGATTGTTTATGCATTTTTTTAAAAGGAGTCATTGGACAAAAAGAGGCAATAGCAGGCACGTAGAATGCATAGAAAGTGATTTCCAGGGAAAACCCCAGGTTAACCTAGAGTAAAAGCTGCAGGGGGGTGGGAGGGGAAAGAGAAACCTCAGTAGAATTTTGTCATTAAAAGCATCAAAATAGCCAGTTTATGTTCAACCACAAAATACAGTGTGGCAAGAAGATTATTTCCCAGGGAAAGTCATGCCTCTGAAGGCCTTTTGTACACCCACAGTAGGACTTTACCCCACCCTGTGTAGGAAGGCTTGAAGTTTTCCTTAGGTGGCTGGTGGCAGTGTCCCAAGTCAACTGGAGGCCTTCAAGTTCAAAACAAAACAGAACAATCCCTTCCTAGGGAGTTTCTTCCCGTCAAGCATTTTTGTGAGGAGTCCAGCCTCTCCCGAGAGATCTGGCAGTCAAAATCCAGAGAGCAAATGTTTCAGAGCTTCCTTCGCCCTTCTCAATTGCCTTGACTGCTCTGGCGAGGAGGCTGCTTTTATTGTGTCCAGGATGACTTGTTGTGGAGGGCAACAAATCCCCTGGCCATGGGACTATAATTCCCAGGCCTCTTTGGGCTGGCAAAAGGAAGCTTTGACATATTTCAGGGCTGTCAGCTGAGGCCAGGACTGTCTCTCTGACCATGGATGGCCAGCCTGGGACTGATTTCTCTTTGATTTCTTGTTTTTTGCCTGCAGATGACCCCCCCCCCTGCAAGAGCAGGCTTGCAGAGCTGTATGCACCCCAAGGGGCTTTCACACATCACCACACCGTGCTAAAGCACCCTCCTGGGCAGGGAAGCACAGAGTGGGTTTCCAATGATGTCCACCTGAACAGCCTTACCAATTCAGGAATCAGGAGTTGGCCAAGATCTCAAGAAGACCGCTTGGCTGACCACGCGCATAGAGAAGGAAGGTTTCCCTTCTGTTTCAAGCAGGTAGACTGATCTCTTTTCTCCCTTCCCCAAAGTAATTTCTCTTCCCAGGACATGGCAGGGGAAGGCAAAGCAGCCCTGCCAAAGGCAGCCAGCCTGCCCCAGTGCTGGCTCCGGGGCAAGGACATGGCAGGACTGCCTTTTGCTTTGGCTCCTCTGTCGAGCTGGGAGATGATTACCGAGCTGACCATGGGGAAACATTGCCAGCTGCAGCTCTGAAATTGCTGGGATCACGTAAAGCTGAAATACCTGGTGCTTCCCAAATTGCTGTACATCACAAACACAGCCTTCTTTTATCACCCATTTGTGCGATTTCTGTTACTCCATGGTTTAGTCTGCTTTAACCCCTTGCTGCCCATAGCAACAACAACAGGCATGGATGAAATCCCAGCCCCAGCTCCCTCTGACCTCAGGGGGAAAAGATCCCTCAGGTCACTTGTGGATCTTAGAGGATTTTACATGGATTTTAAGGATGTTTGTCCCTTATGTCTGTCTCACAGTGGGGTACACAGAGCCCTGTGTGCTATCATCAACCCAAACGCTCAACAGGCACACAAAAAAGGGTGCAGAGACCTGTTTTGACAGATCCCTGCTCACCTGCCAGCCCACCTGCTTCTGCTGAGAATGCCCTGCTTCCACAACTCATCCACCATCCCTGTGATTTTCCAGTATTTTGGAACACCACTTACGCTTTTACCGGCATCATCCTTCATCAGCTTGTGTAAAGTGGGCAACAAAAATCATTTGGTTTAAGTGTCTGACTGCTTATAACATCAAAACTGTCAGAAAGTCAGTTATAGTTAAAAGAAACTGAAAACTTACCAGGATGATGAAGGCATCATTTTTTCCATACATATCTGTTCCTTACAATTTTATATATCTGTCTATTCTATGTACGCATGCATGTATATTATATATGCATGTAAATAATTATGTATAAATATATCCATGTATGATTTGCACTGTATATTTACAACAACAAAATCTATTTTTTGAACATGAAGCATTTCTGGCATTCTGTGTTGTTGTGGATCTGGTTATTGCAGTGAACTTGAGGTGGACATTTCTGCCACTTGCAGGTTCTTTGAAGAGCCGAGACTGAAGTCTCTACTTGCACATTTTAGTTTCATGGCCCATTATCCAAGGTTTTCCAGCGCCCCATTTAGATCTTAACATTGGCATTTATGTACACACTTTTGCATTTCTTGACATTTTGCAATCAAGTCTATGTACCAAAAGGCAGAGAGCTGAAGATCTATGTCCACAAGCAGTGGACCTTACCCAAACCACAAGCATGTCTACAGTGTAATAGCTCATCTATCTGCCATGCTCTGATATTGGCATTAGACAATCATCTCCCTGTCATGATTAGAACATAAAAGAAAAGGGGAAATATGAAGAATCTTTGAAATTGTTTGAAGAAAAGTACTCTGGATTGCCTTTTAAAATATTTTTGTTTGCCTTACAGATGCATTTGGTTTTATTTATAATTTCTGTTCTCTCTGCCACAAAGATGCTTATTTAAGCAGGTTGATGCTTTATTTTTCCAAATTTATAATTACATTAGCATTGCAGGCTGAAGATTTAATCCGAATCACTTTTTTTTTTTTTATTCAGGCAGTGCTATATCCAAAGATTATTTCTTGGCTTCAGATATAGCTCTCTTTAATCTATTTGCCAGATTTTCAACAGCTATTTTATATTGATTTACGCCTGCTGACTAGCAGGGCTAGTCCATCTAACGAGCTGAGGCCTAAACTAATTGTCAGTGTCTCATTAGATAACGGCATAGACAATCCAGTCCTGGCACATGTGTTTGCACTGGTCTTGAAAGCAAGGGCAGGGAAAATAATATTGTGATTCCTTCCAATTAAAATAATATTGTGATTCCTTACAGTTATCATATGCTGATCCAGATGCTACAATTTTTTTCTCCTGTTACTAACAGCTGAATTCAGTGCTACAATATAATTATCTAAAGCAGAACTTCTCTCGTTAGGGATGATTAAGGTGACCAGCGCTGAGTATGACACAGACAGTCCCTGCTCAAAATTCTTATGATCTCAACAAGACAGTCACAGAGCAGACAGTGAAAAACATGACGAGGGAGCTGGTTTAAGGGACAAATATCTATAAATTATTATAATAGCTATTATAATAATTTGCTATGATTACACAATAGACCGTTACCTGTTTGACGATACAGCAAGCATTGGTTTGTTCTCTGGTCAAAAAATAAGTTAGTGACAAAAGGTATCCTAGCTGTCTTTCCTGGCTTGTAATGCCAATGGTATCTATTCAGTGGCTGATTCTAATAAAGTCATCTGGCTTTTTTTTGAATAAAAGTAGGAGGGGAGGGCAGCAGCTTGTTGGGTGACCTCAATACGCTGAGCTGCAAGGCCAGTTTTTTAGACTTCCCTTTTATAAACACTGCAATTATCTGCTGTACATAATTCCAGTTACAATTCTGATTGGAAAATGGAGCTGCTTAGGGGAGCTTACAAGACAACATCTGTTCAACAACAGACATCTGTGCCAGAACAGCAAACCAGGGCTGCCCGAGGCGGGCTGCTTGAGTGAGAGGCATGCACAGAGCCACATCTGTATGTGCTGCCATGCACCAATATTTGTTGTTCTTCCAGAAAAGAACTGTTTGTAATCCAGACCAAGTTCACTCGCACTCTCTGCCCCACCTCAAAAGGCATCCCAACTTCAGTCATTAAGGAATACTTTTTAAAAAAAAAATCCTTATAAAAGAAATCTTCTTGACTGATGTCCAGTAATTCCTTAAACAAAATTACTTCCACAGATAGCCAATCGCTGCTCATTGTAGAGAAGCAGCAACAGGCTTTTACAACTAGTTTGCAAGTATTTTTTTGCTGAATCTTTGGACTTATTTAATCCCTTTTTGCTAGTAGATAAGTAGTGAATTAGTACTGTAAATACAGAATCTGTCTGTATTTTGAATCTTTTTACTCTGTGACTAGTGCCAACCTCATTGCACAGCAGCTGCAGCTGTCTGTGCTTAGAATCATGGAATCATAGAATTATAGAATCGACTAGGTTGGAAGGGACCTTTAAGATCACTGAGTCCAACCATTAACCTAACACTGCCAAAACCACCAATAAACCATGTCCCTAAGGACCGTGTCTTTTAAATACCTCCAAGGATGGCAATTCTACCACTTCCCTGGGAAAATCATTCCAATGTTTGACAACCCTTCCAGTGAAGAAATTTTTCCTAATATCCATCCTAAACCTCCGCAACTTGAGGCCATTTCCTCTTGTCCTATCACTCATTACTTGAAAGAAGAGACCGATTCCCACCTCGCTCAGGCTCAGAAGTTACATCTTTAATGGATGGTCCATTAAAAATCATAGAATCACAGAATCATCTAGGTTGGAAGGGACCTTTAAGATCAGCAAGTCCAACCCTCAACCTAACACTGGCAAAACCCTCACTAAACCATGTCCCTCAGCACCATATCTACATGTCTTTTAAATACCTCCAAGGATGGTGATTCCACCACTTCCCTGGGCAGCCTCTTCCAATGTTTGATAACCCTTTCTATGAAGAAATTTTTCCTAATATCCAATCTCAACCTTCTCTGATGCAACTTGAGGCCATTTCCTCTTGTCCTATTACTCATTACTTGGAAGAAGAGACCAATTCCCACCTCACTCCAACTTCCTTTCAGGGAATTGTAGAGTGATAAGGTCTCCCCTCAGCCTCCTTTTCTCCAGGCTGAACAACCCTGGTTCCCTCAGCTGCTCCTTATAAGACTTGTGCTCTGGACCCTTTACCAGCTTTGTTGCCTGAAGAGTCTGTCCTGCCCCACACCCTCTGCTTAGAAACACTCAGCAATGGGTGACTCTAAGAGTCACAAATCACGTCACAGCACGTACCCTGTCATACCTGACCCACCCACCCTGCTTCAAGTATGCTGCTGGCTGGCAGTGAATGGGAAATTCAAAATATTGGAGAGACTTGAAATATAAAAGTCCATCGCTGGGCTCACACCTGCATTACCTGCTCAAATAAACTCCTTCTGAAGGCAATGTGCCAAATTTGGACGAATGTCTGCTTTCTGCTGTTTGCTGGACTCTGTGAACCCAGAAAATAGGGAATGGGGAAGGAAGAAAAGAATCTCTTTCTGTTTATTTTAGTCCTTTTCCCTGTCTGTTTGGTGATACTCCAACTGGGTAAGGCCAGGACTGCAAAACCAGTCCTTGTCCTAAAGTCCATGTTGTCTCCATGCTGCTGTTTCACTTTAGTGGCTCTCCTGAAAAGGTCTGTTTGCTGCCATCTCTCCATCTTGTTTACCATGTGCACTACAACCAGCCTTAAGCAGGACCAGATCCCCTTATACTGGGCTGTGTGAGCACCTACAAACAGCAGTTCAGGACTGGAAGAATTTGAAATCTCTGCCAACTTGAATGCAGGGTTATCTGCTGCCAACAAACTGTGTATTTCAAATGATGGAGGTCTGGTTTGCAAACACAAGACCTCCACCTCCAAAAGTGAGCAGATTCCCTTTCCTAGTACCTAACCAAGCCTGCCAGTACTACTCCCTCCAAATTTTGGGGCAGGATCCCCTGCAAAGCTGAGTGCAACAGTGTCCAAGAAGACAGGTCTCTCTGAATCTTAGCTCTGCCGAGAGACTGCAGAAGATTAATTGTGGACCTGAACTTCAGATGAGTTAGTTAGACATCAGCCAGCAGATTCACTCTACTTTTAGGCTGGACCACTGCCCAGCTGCCTGCAAGAAACTGGTTATTATATTGTCCCTAACTCAGCCTCAAGAGTTTGGAGGGGAAGTGATTAGACGTGTGAGCCGTGTTTTGGGAGAGGTACTTGCTGTCTGCCAAGGGACGTGCAGGCGATCACGTAAAGCAGAAGTGCAGACTGGCGCAGCGCTGCTGTTCCCAGTGGGATGAAACTCCTGTTGCAGCAGCCGTGACTCAGAGCAGCATTTGCATACCCTTGATAGAGAAGAAAAAAAAAAAAAAATAATAAAAGGGACGGGGAGCTGAAGGAGGGCGGGATGATTAGGGAACAGCCAAGAAGAAGAAAGGCATTTTCAGAAGCGGGTGAGGCTTTCCTCCCCTGGGACGTGCTGCTTTGCACCTGGAAATGTCTGCCCGGGCACAGCCCACTCTCCTCCCCACCTGAGATATTCCCATGCAGGCTGACACAAGCAAGCAGGGGCTGTGGGATCTGGCTTTGCCTTGCCAGGGCGAGGTGTGCCTTTTGGGACCTGTATTTCAGCAGGAGGGAATTATGCACATAATGGCAGTTATCTACACACATATTTTTACACCATTAAGCTCCAAGATGAATGTTTAATTTCCCCTTACACTGGTTCCCAGGAGTTAGACATTATAGGGCTATTGACTTTTCAGATTTTCTCTTAAAGGCATAATTGCTGAAACCCCATGAGGTTTGAAATAAGATACTGTATTATTTTCACACACCCACATGCACACAAACCGATTTTACTAACTGAAATTAAGATTATTCCCCTTAATTAACAGAGGCCATAAAAAGAGGGTTACTACTTAAAGTGTAAACTGAGACAGGGGTGAAAATAGCCCCTGTTGGAGGCACAAATAAATGTCGAAGTTTTTTTAAAGGCAGCTCATTTGTTTTACAATGAGATCAGGACAAAAGGGAGCACCACACTTTCACATCAGTGGAAATTCTTTTCTCCCTTACCGTGGTGACAGACACATATGTCCAGCTACAGAAACATGTAACCAAAGATGCTTACATTGAAAGAATTCATGAGGTGCAATGAAGCATGTTTTGTTTCTCTTCCTAACAAAGCAACCGAGTCCCACTTCCAGCTGGACATCTCATCACCACTGATGCCTTTCGAAGGAAGGGCCGGGCCCTGCACTGACTGGGGAGGGAAAGGACAGGCAGCCATCTCAAAAAGGTTTTAACTAAAGCAGTCTTCTGAGGAAGAAGAGGCAAACTCACATGCAGAGGACATCTGAGAAATTCCTATACACCACTGGTGTCTTAACACCAGGTCTGGATGCAGGTGTTTGCCCCAGAGTTGTGCCCACATGTGGTCTAGTATGGCCAAAGATGAAGCACTTTGCATGTCCCAGGATGAAGCACCTGTGACCTGGCCAAGCTGGAGGAGTCTCTGGTGGGATAGCATTTGCTGGGCAACCCAGACGGCTGAAGAACACCTGAAGAAACCCAAATCAGTCAACCTTCCTCTGAGTAATAGGACTGCTTGGTAAATTACCATATAACCAGGAAAAAAAAGGGTTTGTAAAGTGCCTCAGGCCCAAGGTCACTGTCAGAAACCGCACAGGTCCAACAGAAGAACCTGCAGCATTATTGCAGTTCTCCATGCTTCAGCAAGTTTCATTCCTGCACAATAAGCAGCGGGTTGCACTTGCTGCCAAGGTTTTCTGAGTCAGGACTGAGTGCTCTGTAATAAAGGTACCATGTGAAGGTTTCAGTGAGTCAACCTCAGCTCTTCAGATCTTCTCCAGAGATACCAGGATGCCACAGACCTCACAAAAGTAGTCCTCTGATATAAATTGGCATCCTACTTCTGCTGCGGTGTGATACCCATAGGGTCAAGCAGAAAAAAGCACTCTCAGAAAAAAATGTATAGAACAAATGTGAGAAAATGTTTGTTTAAGTTATCCTAGGGAGTTTAACATGGTAGCAACTGAAAACTAGCAACAATAAGGCTTCACAGCCCTCCTGCAAAATACCGAAATTTTTTGGTTATGGTTTTCTTTTCACAGATGGCTTTCTCAAGATCATCTTACACATCCATGCTGGAGCAGACAACAGAGGCTTTATTATTCCCACATTCTTCTGTTCGCTGTAGGCCCTGGACACACATTCTTTTGACTCTCAAATTAAGTAGGTTAGCTTTATTTCCTAATGTTAATGCAATCTTTCCTGTAAGGGAATGTTGTAACTGGATATTGATTTGTTTAAAAGAAGTAGGACAGGTCATTTCTATTCTTCATGAGCCTCATCTTCCCTGTCACTCTGACAGAACTGGAGGATGCAGAAGATCCTCTTTCTCTGTCTCACCCTCCCCATGTTTCTTCTCAGCCTCCTCTTGCAGCAAGTCTTTTGCTCCACTGCAGTCATCTTTCTTATTTTTGTTTTTTTTGATGGTGTCTCCCCTTTCCGTCTGTGGTGGGCCTATCCCCCTCTGTTCTCTTTCTGTCCCTTTCCTTCCTTTTTTGAAGCCTTTGAGAATAATTTTGGCTGAAGACTTTGACATGGAACTCAAAGCTAACTTAAAACCCCAAGAAAACAAACAAAAAGTCTTAAGATTCAGTCCTAAAGGTTCAGGCTCATTTAATACATAGAAAAAAACTATAGAAAACTGCAGCCCAATGCCCTGGAATTTAACAGCATTCCCGGTGACTGGAAAGAACATCTTAGAGCCAAAAAGCCAGGTCAGTGTGAACAAGCAGAAGTGGTCCCAGCTTGACCCATCACTGTTTCCAGGCAGTTTGGTGGAAATGCCTGCTCTCCTGGGTCTGATCACCCAAAACACAAGCTGCCTAATTTTATTTGGGAAGCTGAAGCAGAAAGTGTGACAGTTCATTTCAGCACCTTATCACTCTCATCCTGTACTTATTGTTTGCTTCATTTTTTTTCATATACAACAGTCCTTTCCACCAGACTTTGCTGTTTGTCATGTAGGTACTTATTAACCGGTCAAAGCTAATCATTTGGACATCAGTGGCTTAGTTTCTTATCTTGAACATATATTGTGATCACATTTTGCACGCTTATATAAATGCACACACAGAGCAGAAAAGCAGATCCTACTAAGTGTGGAAAAAATACTTCCATTTACAGGCAACACGCCTGCAGACCTCCCTACTAATGCATGGTTTCACCATAATTTCACCACAATTCCTCTCCACAAGAGGAGAAACAGCTCTGGGGCTGCTTCATTTTTAAATGCACAGATCCCACCAAAGACCCCTTCAGAGCTGCAGACCAGTAGCTGTCAAAGAGGCAGCTGTGGTTTGTTAGTAAATGTCTGTGTCCATGCAAAATACACATTGTAGAAATAAGGCTGTGCATATGGAGTTTTGTCAGCAGATGCTGTGTACCGTAAAAGCCATTGCATGCTGGTGGTCTTTAAGTATTTCTCATCCTCCATCAGTATGATCAAATCTCACATCCTGGGCCAAGATCGTGGGCTCCTCCTTTACAGTGTCCCATACTCCACCATGCACTGCAGTTCTGGACACTCTTCCAATCCTTTTATCCCACATGCCAAGCTAATGGATCCTGTAATCAGGTTGTCAGTCCCCACAGGGAGTCACACTTGACTAATCAGGTAGACAGTCACATGCAGGGTGTCACCTCTTCAAGTTAGGGGAGACCAGGGCAGTGTGCTGCAGGTGAGACCTACTCCTTCCAGCATAGCCCATTGCATGAGCCAGACCTTCACATATGTGTCTTGCCACATGGTTCTGTCCCCCATGTGCTGCAGTGGGTCCTTCAGCACCTTCCATCACACCTTTCTGCATGGAAACCAAAGCAAATAAAAACTGTCAGCTCCAGGGAGCAACCCCAGGAAAAAGGGAAGGGCGTGAAGGCTGATGGCTCAGGAGAATAGATGGAGAAGGTGTCAGAGAGCTACACCAAGCAGAGCACCCCAGACAACATCCACTGATGCTGGAAGGTGTCCAGAGATGCTCTGCTCAATGACCTGAGTGGAAGCAGACCCGTGGCTGCTGCAAACACAGCTCTCCTCCTGATGGCATGGATGGCCAGCTCAACCAGGGCTGGCAGGAGGCTGCTGAACAGATTGCGAGTAAACAGGAAAATTCAGCCTCTCTAATTGTCTACCAGGCTCCTCTTGCTGGATGGTCACTAAAAGTGGCAATGATTTGGCTGCCCATGTGCTCAGGAGAAGGCAATCAGTGCTCCAAGTGATGGCAAGACCTGTCAGGGGGTTGCAAACCTTCCATGACAATGACATGGTCCCGCTGAGGAAGTGGAGATCTGGTTGTGCTCCTTCTCTCTCATTCCATTCTCCCCTCAGCGGTGGTTCCTGAAAAGGGGTCACATGCGTGTGGAGGTATTATTATTAGTAGTGATAACTGCATTTTTTCCAGGGAAAAGGTTCCATAAAGCCTCCTTCCCCCCCCGCCCCCCCACCCACCCCCGCCCTCTCCACATGTCTTTGATTAATTTTTTTCAGTGTTTTTTTGCCTCATTTTGAATTCCCAAAGGGTAATTTTCATGACATTATTAAAACAAATATAATAGAAAATACAGATAAATTTTGGGGCCAGATCTGCTTGTCAGGATTATGTTGTATCTGTCCTACAATAGCCTATTTATGATCAGCCCGAGGATATCTCTGAAGATTGAAACTGGCGGTCCACTTAAGCTCTTTCACAGATGATTACGGCAGCACTGCTGAAAGCAGGAGAGCAAGGTCTAAGCTAACAAAATTCATTGGAGTGAAGAAAAGCATAAAGAGCAATGTGATACAGAGACTGCTGTTTATTACCAGCGCTGTTCAGGCGAGTCAAGCAAACAGGTTGGATATACATGATGGATGGAAGAAAGGCGTTGGATCCCATCAATCTGTAAACCAGAGCTGTGTGGACAGGGCTGGCTGCTGCTGGCAGGTTGAATCTGTACAGTCCTTGGACAATGACCCACCTTCCTACAACCTTCAACGCATCAAAGGGTGGGCATAAATTAGTACAAAATTCGTTGTATATGCAGAACTAATAATAATAAAAAGAACAGAAATGTTGACCTCAGGTTTCAGACACGTGGGGAAAAATACTAGTGTCAATGGGAGATGTAGCACCTGATCAATATTGTTTCAATCACTGTACCAGGCGAGTAAAAACAGATCCATAATATTTGCTTACAGCATAATTAGACAGGCACCAAATACTAACAATTTTCAACCTAAAGGCACATCATCTGTGATTGCAAAAACTCACAGCTGCAACTTTAAGGCTCATGCTTTTGAGATACTTGGTTATTCCAAGAGAAAAGCAGAAGGACAGGCCAACACACACATGGACTTGTTTCATTTTACCTGTGACGACACAGCTCATGTTGACAAAAACATTTGATCAAATCCCCTCCCAGATTGTCAGCTATAAAAATATATAAATGAGCTTCGGTTGCATGTATATCTTGCCTCTCCATGGAGAGTATTGCGATGTTGCTATTTCAGTTTATGTTATGATTCTTTCCCTTTCTAGATCAATACAGCCACGTCAGCAAATCTTTGTATTTTAGATCTGCAAGTGCTGGGGAGCATGAGGATGTTTCCTGATGTGCTTGGACATAAGCCATGTCTGGGCCGGCCTCAGCTTAAATGGGCTGGCCCCTTACTTCAACCCTTCACTTGCCAAAAGTCAGGGTTTGGGAGGCTGGATAACTCTAAGCTAATATATTGAAATGCCATGTAAATTTGTGCTGGTGGTTTCGGATGGTGTTGTGCTGTGCTGAATGGATCCAGGATGCTGTGGGCTGTGGCCTGGCTCGGTGAGGCTCAATGTGTCTCCAGCAGAGACTTCCTCCTGGAGAGAGGCTGCCGGGCTTGGGGGCAGGTGAGGCATCCCCGAGCAAAGGATTTTCCTGATGTTTGTTTGTGTTTGGAGGACCAGATGTTTGTGTCTTCCTTAAAAATAAACAAGAATAGCCCCAAGCAATAGCTGGCTCCTGGCAATTTCTCTCCACATCAGAAACAAAAATTGCAAGGCTCAAATGGCCACTAAATAATGTGTGCAACATAATATGAAGCATTATGAGGTCTTTGCTTTTATGTTTTTTAAAGGTCTAAATGGTTGAACACTCCTTTATCATCAGAATGTAGCTGGAAGAAAGACCACAGCAGGACAGACAATGTCCAGCATTGACCAGAAGACCAACTCCTGTGCAGCGATCTCATGTCTTGGAAGAGCTCACTCACATCTTTTTGTTACATGAAGCATTAATACGTAATTCTGTTTCTTTTGGATTTTGCTCCTCATACAGTTTATAATGAAGATTAAGGAAGGAATATTGTTTTAGCCAGGCCATGAGGAATCTGAGATGCTTATTTTTATCATAGTCCTCCCTACAGGTTTGCAATTATTTTTGCTGGCAAAATGTGATTTAAATTTTCTTTTTAGTGAAAGAAGGAAAAAGCCTATTGCACTTCATATTTTTCTTTGAAAAGTGTCAAAAGTCCATTATTCTTCTTTATTCTATCTTACTGCTACATGCCGAGTGTTGATGGTGAAGAAGTGTTGTAGTATATTAGATTTCAGGGAGAAAGTGAACTTCAGGTCCCTAGACAATTTTTCCTCTTTTAAAGTAAAAAACACCTCAGATACATCATTTCTGAGACCAGGATAAAAAAGTTTTGGACATGTCTTTGAAAAACTTCAGCTTTTACCTCATGCTTTTCAATGCATCAATTAGTTCGTTGATTGAAAGAAATTAACTTTTTTGTGCAAAAACTGTGTCTTGTGTAGGACGTGGACGCTTCTCAAACAACATGAAAAAACAGGGTCCATTCCTTTGCCTCCTGTCAAGTGACAGGGTCATTTTAAGCAGGAGGACTTGCAGGTAGCAGCCAAATTGGTGGCCCTTGTCTGAGCTGCGATGAAGTGATGATTGTGTCACTGGCCTGTATTGGGGTAACCTGGCACAGCTGTGTTTTGCTGTGCATTGCTTCTTGGAGAGGATGGGTGCTTGCACAGCCTGTGAGGTCCCTGATTTCCTTCTTGGTGAACTGATGACATTGTCACTCTGGCAAACCTCACCTCTCCTCCAGCTGTTCGGCGGCTTAAACACATTGCTCAATGCCACCTTCTACCCCAGATGAGCTCATTTGGCTTCAGCGACCACTGAAGACCTTCACAACAAACTTGAGGTTCTGGTAAATGGAGATCTTGAGGGTTAAACTAAGTACTTGTACCACTGAACAGAACCTGAGAGTCCTGGCACTCTGAACCAGCTTCCCAAAAGGATTTGTAGACCTGTAGACAACAGAAGATGAAACAGCTGAATAGTGGACCAAAAACTACAAAACCAATGAATCACAATGTCAAGCTCTCTCTGTTTTAATGTTAATTAATTATTGTTTGTACAGTGTTACTGATTAAACATAATTAGAGCAGTTGTACAAGGGAATATCCTGTAGACAACTAATTAAAATACTCTCTGGGCAGGGGTGAATGGTGCTGAAGAAAACAGGAACACAAGACTAGATCACACTAATCAGTGGGGTTTTGGTCAAAGAACAATGGCAGTTTGGATGTAATTAATTATTTCAGCAGTGTTCGACCAGCTTCTTAATCTGCCATTGAGTCTAAGCAAGACAAAGGAGAGAGAGAGAGACTTCAAGGCAATGATTCATTTTTACTTTTTTTTTTTTAAGGAAAGCAAACTGAGCAAAGAAATGAGGGAGAGGAAAAGCAAAATAGACTAGCAAGAAGCAGAATGGACAACAGGAAAGGTGCAGAACCCAAACCCTCAGAAGCTGTCATGTTCCAAAAGTGTCACAGGGGAAAGCAGCAGGATCAGCTATGGGGAGGGCAGGGTGCCAATGCAACCTGCTGAGGTATGGCCATCCCCTGCATAGCCAAACCCCCACAGCTGAGAAAAGCAAAGAGCTGACATTGTGGGTCTTGATGGGGCTTATGTTTGAAATTACACTGAGCCCCTTCTGAGGAGAAGTTTAAATGGGACAGCAGATACAACCTGGAAAGAATGAAATGCCAGAAGTTCTAGTTTTGAGTGTCTCTTGGCACTCGGGCCATAGTTTCCTCTTGAGTTTATAATCAATAAATTGAAAGGACATCTAAGCTGTTAAAAATATCAGTAGCCTCCCTAAACTGTGGTTGCACAATGCTGAAGGCAGGCTGAAATAAACAGCTTTGCTGACTATAAACCCTCCCTTTACAAAACAATACCAAGAATGGACTGTTTGTGGCAGCCTTCTGGTCAGGTGAAGCTATTTAATGAATAACAGCTATAAATATACACTCAGCAAAATTTCACGTACAGGCAAAGGGCTTAGCCCTTCCCAGGGCAGAGGCAGTGGGGGAGTTGTAATGTTGACAAATGACACAGGGTCAGATGTTTTTCCCATGTACTGCTGAGACAGCTGAGCTGCAGTGCAGAGCTGGGAGAAGCAAAAGTAGCTGGGCATTGTCTTTTTTGGACTCATCTGTGTGATTTAAAAGTGGAATTCATCTCTGCAAAGAGGTGGATCAGTCATTTGCAAGCACTGCAGAAACACCTATGCAAGACAATTCATCCCATCCTTAAAGGAGTGTCTGAGAGGGGTTGTGTTTACTCCCATGTGTTTACTTTCTCCACTAATTATGGAGGGAGTGTACAAGACTAGTTTGCATTAGATATCACACCTTTAAGTAGGCAAAATTAGGTAATCCCATCCTTGAGCATGCTGTGAACTACAGGGAGAGATAATGTGAACCCCTTTTATGAGAGCAGATATAGTAAGAGATAGCAGCTAGATAACAAGAGGTATGTGAAAAGCCTTTGCCTACTCTGTCGTAAAAGGTCTGACTATCCCACATGCTGAGAACAGAGTTGAGCCCACCAGGTCCTGCTCTGCATGTCCACAATGAAGAACCATGCTGTGCCAACCAAAGGGTGCCATCCTTCATCATTTTCACCAAAACTGGGAGAGCTACTTCCTGGGCTGTGTCTGGGACTATGAGACATCACCTCAGTACAAATTAAAAATCAGGATCCAATTAACCACAGGCTACAAGTATCTCATAAAGAAACCAAGAATTTCTTTTGGAAAATTTGAAAAATGAAGAAAACACCTAGTGATGATACTAATGCTGGTTTGTGCCTGTATTGCTACTGCCAAGAAAAAACAGAATCTGGCTGAATGAGGCTGCCAGAAGTTGGACTGGTCTGCCTTTGTGCAGTGGGGATCTGTGTGGATTTGTTTGCATCTCTTCATGGAAATTTAACTTTATTCTCAAAATGTCCAAGCCAGATGATCCAAGTCAGATGATCTCCTAAGTGCAATAGTGCCCACCACTCAAGAAAAAAGTAGATGAGTTTCTGCGTATTGACCATGGAATAAAAGTCTCCATCCGATTGCCATGGAAGTTCACCACCTCCAAGTACCAACCTCAGGCACACACCTGAGGTCGTGGCTGCTTCAGGGCCAGGTGTCACATGGGACCTAGGTGTGAAGGACTGCTAGGAATTTGGTGCAGTGACTCCTTGGAGGTGCCTGTTAAGGAAATCTCCTTATCTCCTCCTATATCCTGGAGATAAGGAAATATCTCCAGTCATGTTGAGATAAGCGACTAGGATTAGGCTGCTGAGAGTCCTTCAGAAGCATTTTTCCGTCCCTCCTTTTTGCAGGGAGTGCAGAATTCCCTTCTCCTCCCACTCTCTCTCTATGGTATTTGAAAGGATACTTGAGATCAGGGTTTTGTTAAATGCCACCCCTGTAAAAATATACAGAACACAACTTATAAGGTCAATAAAGCTTAAAAAAGAGAAAAAAAAAAGTAGTCTTTACCTGGACGAAACCAGAGTAAGATATTCCTGTATCTTATCTCATCTCAGGTTGTAAATAAAGAAAACCTTCTTAACTTAATATTTTTAACAAGGTGAACAAATGTGAACAAGAAAGAATGGCAGTTTGGTAATTCGGAATGTGTAATGTTTTCGGAACAGTGTCCAAACAGTTGTTATAAAAAAATGGTTGTTTTTTTTAACAATAGTTTGAGTCTTTTAAGTACATTTTGTTTTAATAGCTAATTTGTTTCACTTAAAGTATATTAAACATGGGACTCTAGACCAATTCCACTAGCAAAAAAGAATAAAGTTGAAGCATAGTAAGAATTCAAATGGCCAAACTGAAATGTAAGATGGATATGAAATGAAATCTTGGATCTATAAGTTATAGAATTATTTTGACTCCTTATTTCAATAGATAAATCTCTACATCAGAGAAAATATCCTGAAATTTGAATTCCTTAATCTAAATATGCTTGAAAACCCTTCAAAACCCAAACATTTAGATTGCAGAAAGTTTGTATTTGAGCTAGGCTTTGAAACTGGTAAGTTCATTCCCAGAGCAGTATTTCATAAATGAGTGCCGTCCCTCCCTGCAGTTGTTGCTTAGGTGTCAGTCCAGTTTATAGAAAAATAAACTGGGAGTTTGCAGTTGATTCTATCCAGTCCAATCTTACCCAGTCCCAGCCTATCCAGTAAAGAACCCATGGGCTAGAAACAGACAAGGCTCCAAAATTAACCAAAGAGACTTTCTACTTTTGAGATACTTAAACTCATTAGACTTTTGAGGGATGATTTCTTGGAAATGGAAGGCACCCTAGAAAGCACCAGCTGATGGGCTATATCTTCCAGCCTTCCGCTTCTGGCTATCTACACTCCTAGGTCTCCTCCAGCTATGGCCAAGGTGCCTATCCAGAGATGTCTAGGCCAAGTCGTTTAGTGATTACGTCCTTTCTAAATCCATCAGGATCCAGGAACTCAGCAGAGGCTTCCTGCAAGATCCAGTCCGTTAGGGACTCTCAGAGCACTTATAATGTAGCAAATATCCCACCAACTACAGTTGGGGCTACCCTTCTTGGTGGGAGTGGTCTCTACATGTTGATCAGAACAGTGAATAATCCCTTCTGTTGGGAGTGCCGTGGCCACTCTGGAGTTAGACATGCTCCCGGCACTCTGTCCTTTGACACGACACTAAGGTTCTAGCTTGATGTATTATCCTATTTTGTCTTGGCATTTGCTGGTTTGACCCATCCAAGGTCAAACCACAACTGGGACTCGTGAGCCCCCGTTTCTTGGGCAAATGCTTTAACCATTGAGTGTTACGTGAAAGGTGGACACTAAAAGCATCAGTAATCACTTTTCAAAAGGAGTTGCCATGCTTTGATTTTGAGAATGGACTGATTTTTCCAGGCTGATGAAGCATGGCCTGGCACAAAAAAAAGGAACAGGACCCTCAGGGGACTGAGCTGGTGCCCAACATAGTTTCAAGACTGAGATAACAGGGGGGAATAGGTAGCTGATTGCTTGGGCAGGACAGTTGAGCACATGTGTAAAAGCTGATCCTAGACTGATTAACTGGGTGGTGCTCAAGGATTATTGAACATCTGCAGTTACCAAAGTCCTTGTTTATATGTTTTGATCCTTTTTTGACAAAGGGCCATGCAAAAATTTTAGGTGCAGTCTGCCCAAAGCTTCAATAAATGCCTGACAAGATGAGATTTTATTTTTCTTTCCTAAAATTAAGCTGTTCTTTGTTCTGGCAAATTTACTTAACCCTATTAAACCTCCTCAGAGCTACATTTTATGTACAGTTTCCATGCACTGAAGCTAAGCTGAAGTCATCCTTTAATATTGTGTCATGAATGGGTACCTCCTTCTTTGACCAGTGAATGACCTCCCACTCCACCCCAAATAAGTATGAAGTTTCCATCTCCGTGGCAAAAACATTTACTATTATTAGTGCCTTAGAAATACTGCTTTTGTTGTATATTTATGTAGGGGTACAGGCAGAAGGGTGTGAGCAGGTATGTCTGTGTACACATGTGTGTGCACGCAAGAGAACTCTGTTAAAATTAATTGCCTTGGCTCAGAAAACCTTCTGGATCTGTTTACATTCCTGAGGCAAATTCCTTAATATATCTGCAGTTAAACTGTTCCACAGCCTCCAGATGCATGGCTATGGTATGTTACCCACCTTCCCTGCTCAGGGAATCGCCAAGAACATTTAGTGCCTGTGGAGAATAAACGTGTCCCTGATACAAACACAGCAGCAACATGTTAATACGCTCTGCTAATGCTACTTAATCCTGAGGATAATGTATTGGATTTTCTGCATATGATTTTAATATAGCATGTGAGGGGATATTGTTTTGATTGAGAGTGGAGAGGTGAGCGGGAGGAAGAGGAGGGAAGGGAGTGGAAAGTGTTCAAATAGCTTCAGTAATGGCCTCCTGTGCTGATGGGGGATTCCCACTCACCTCAGAAGTTATGCTGAGTGTTTGAATTGAGCAAGATTTGGCCCAATACATCAGATAATTTCTAGTGTTATGGGCTGGGCAGCGCTCATTCAAGATAGAGCTAAGAAGCAGTTGTACTCCTACAGGAGAGTGGGTTCCTTCTCCAGCCCTTGATCAGTGCCATTCCCAGTGACCTTTCAAGGCCAAAAGTATTAGCTGAAATATAAAGGCTCGAGAAATAGCAACTAGCTTGCTCAGGTATGCTCAATTTTCTCCCAGCAAACTGAGAGCTGACCCTCTTCCATAAGGGTTTGGAAGTCAGGACAGGCAGGCCCATAAGTGCATGCTCTCCTGTAGATAACTGAAATGGGAACCCCCCATCTGCCTGGCTGGCATGTGTGCAGCACAGGGCAAGGACACTTGTAGAATCATAGAGTCATAGAATGGTTTGGGTTGGAAGGGACCTTAAAGATCATGTAGTTACAACCCCCGTGCCACGGAGATTATGGGTTCTCCTGTCTCTGCTGCATGAGAGAAAAAAAAAGGTCTGGAAAAGATGAAAGAGAAGTGTATCTACAGCTCCAAACACGGTGACTTGAAGAAAACGCAGGAGACAGATGTTCTTGGGCAGAGTGCTGGGCTGGATATGCAATCACAGGTCTGCACGTCTTTTTTTCTGACTCTGATATGTAGGATCAGCTCAGAGGAATACTTTGTTCCATCACCACTATGATGGAATGCATCTGCCATTTGGCCAAATCTCTCAGGTAAAGCCAGTAGCAACATGCTACAGCTTCTTGACAGAATATATGTATACATCTGTTTGATTTTCCAAAGTAAAAATCCCATCTAAAGACTCAGTTATGCAAGAGACATTTTAAATGGAGTAGCAAGGTGCTGCAAATTATCTTACTCATCTTACCAGGCTTCCTGGTGTTGGAGGCTAGTATTTGGAAATGTGATGTTCACCAAGATGGTGAGTCACTGGAGTTTATGCAACAAGTGCTTTTCATAACACCTTGCCTGATTTTTTAATGCAAGGTAAAGAAATTAAGAAATAATTTCAGCATTATGGAACTACATTTCGATTTAGGGATAAAAGGTCATTTATATTCAAAATTCCTTTTATTTTGAGCATTTGTAAGGCTTTTTTAATTAGTGTTGGTTATTTTTGTACTGGCAGAGTCTAGAAACTCCCACACTGCTGAAGGCTCCAGTGTGCAGACCTCAGGGAGGACTCTACAGTAACGCTCCACTCTTTTCTGGTTGCTCCACAATGATTTGCATTGTTGCAAACCCACAGTCCATCTTCAAAAGCAGCTGCATCCACTGGGGCTTTCACATATGGTTACAGCTCCAAGCTGCTTCCAGCAGCTCCCCTTGCCTCCTTGACCCCAGCCTGTTCTTCTTCAACTACATCATCTGCTGATGGAGAGAAGATTGAATATTTCCTGTTTATGATGAGTGCAGCTTGGGATAGCACCATGGGGGAGTGCTGGATCTCAGGAAATAAACAACCAGGCCTGCATCAATGGTGAAAACCTGGAAAATTTATGGAGCCAAATGTACCCTATACGTACCTAAGGGAGGAAAGCTCCTCTTTCTCAAGATGCTGGTTTGTAGCCGTATCTCAAAGTACATGTGCAAAAGGCATAGGAATTGACTGCGATCATGAATGAACCTGTAAAGGAGACAATGATAACTACAGACCTGAGCCTCCTCCTTTTGGGACCAATGTCTGCTGATTTCATCTTGCACATGTCCCAAATTAGAGCTGCCATCTTGATACCAATAAGGAGAAAAACTACTGTTCCTGATACTGTTCAGGAGACACTTTACTAGCACACTTGGACTCACTTTCTTGCATGTGTTTGTTCAGAGCAGTCATGTGCTTGAGCAAAGATCAGTGGTGATTTGTGATGTCTGCTGAAACCCCCCTGAAAATCAGTTACTGATTAAATTCTCATTATAATTTGTAACAGATTACTGTACTAAGGGGACACTCGAGCAAATGTGATTTGCCTGGGGATATGACAAAGCTTGGTCAACATCATCCTGAAGTTAAGCACTGCTTTACTGTACTTTGTGTTCTGCTCAGCAGGCATTTACGAGAGTTCAAAATGTAAACACGAAATTTTGACTTCAGATAAGAAGCCCTATCTAGAAACACACGACAGCTACTCAGCCACTTGCGTGCATCTGCCACTCTGTTACTTTGTCACTTTGAAACATATGACTTTATTCCTCCTTTATGTTTTAGTAATAGCCATAGTAGTAGCCACCCTGCTTACTACATAGAGATGCATGCAGGGAGCACACTGTTCAGTGCTGAATCACACATGGTTGCACAACTGCAACAATGTGCATCCCTTGAGAGGGATGAACAAGATAGCAGAAAAATAAAACTCTTGGACATATTTAAAATGTCACAACTGAGCTGCTGGTCCGGCAACTTGGACCTGTCACCCCAGGATCCAAGCTGAGAGGTGATGAGGGAGGAAACAAGGTCAGATGGACTTCAATCTGAGAAGAAGCTAGGTTTGCATCGGTCAATGTCCCTGCCACAATGTAAATAAATATCAGCCTGTAGTTGAAAGCCCACACCGCTTACCCAACCAAACTGCTCAACAGCACCGTTTACTGGGACAGCACTGCCTCCAGGGGCTCCATCACCCTGTCCAAACTGTCAGGGTCCGACCAAAGATAACCTTTCCTGAAGGACACTAGTATTTTGAAACCTTAGACAGCTGCTCTCTCTGCCTGCTGACCTTTGCTGCGAGGCCTGTTGGGAGGGGACACACATTTATTGAGACCTTGCACTGCATTTCTAAGAAGCTGAAATGTCCTGTAACACGATTCACCATTCTTTTAAAAAGCTGCTTCAGGCTGACTCAATGAAGGGGAAGTATTACTTCCCCCATGTTATTTTTAACCAAAACAATGGACATTATTATGCTCTTTGTTGGCTCTGGTAAGTGTGAGTGGGAGAAAGCAAGTCACAAGTTTTACTTGCTAGACGAATTGTTTGATTGCCTCTTAAAAACACCCCTAAGTCTAGGACAGCAAAGCTGCAGCCACAGCTATCTTTTAGGTTTTGCATTCCTTGAGAAGAGGATTTATTACTTCCACTGATGGACAGACAGACCAGTCATCCCAGGATCCCAAAGGATTACCCCCGTTGCCTTGTTTTCCACAAAGACACGGGACCAGGAGGATGCTTTAAGTTTTCAAGTGTGTGTCTGTCATTTGTTCTTTAAGGTGTCTTTTAGAGCTTAGAAAGAGAGACAGAGAGAGAAATTGAGAGACAGAGAGAAAGAAAGAGAAATAGAGAAGAGAATGAGAATGAGAGAACCAGAATGGGAGGAAGAGTGGAAGAGAAATCGAGAAAGCAAGAAAAAATAAAGAAAGAAGGAAAGAAGGAAAGAAAGAAAGAAGGAAAGAAGAGGAAAAGGGAAGAAGGCAAGAAGGCAAGAAAGAAAGAAAGAAAGAGAGAAAGGGAGAAAGAAAGAAGCAAACAAACCAGTTAAACCAGTTGGAAATTTCATGTGCAGCCACGCTGGAGTGTTCAGTGCTAGGATTGCTAGGTACGGAAAGTGCTCTTAGTAGTTTCTGTGGTTACCAATGTCAGAGCGTCATTTCAGAAGTGATGTGACATCCATGTAGCTCTTTGAATATGAGTGAGAAAAAGCCTGTATGAAGAGGTAGTATTTCCACCTGCTGCAGCTGGATAAACCATACCAACATGTAGGCATGCAAGTAACCCAGAGAAAGATTTGCAGACCAGAAGCCCCCTTTGACCTCCCAGTCTGGTTCTGTCATTCCAGCATCCTTTGAACACAGCTGCAAGGCTGATCTTCTCTGTTTACTGTTCCTTGTCCTTCTTGACCTTTCCCACCCTCCCTCACCCTACCTTCATACTCCTGCCCAGAGATGTCCTGCTCCACATAGCAGGGAGGGCTGAGAGAGGACCTTGCCATGACACCAGTGGCAGTCATGACTTTGCCTCTCCTCCAGCTCCACACCAATTGCCTGTTCACTTATGCTTGTTGCACAAAAACAGGATGCAAAATGCTTCTTTTTCTCTCCCTTCTGACATAGTTTCTACCCAGAGGTCCCCCTCTGGGTCCCCCCCTCTGGAAAGTCTCTGCTAAAGTCTCAGTGCTGAGACATTTGCCTAAATTTTGCCAAGGGAAAAACTCCCTGGATCTTCTGAGATCTGAGTCTCTTGATCTTTGAGGGCTGCTTCCTGCCTAGGTGTTGCACAAAGCAACCCCACCTCCACCAAACAACTCTGACTTATGAAAGAAAGAGCCATTTTGAACCATGAATCCTGATTTTTTCATTGGAAAAGCAAACCAAACTTTTCATTTGACGTGTTCAAGAGTTTTTTTCTTGGCACTTCTGTCTGAAATGACAAATTCTTTAATCACCCTTTGCTAGGATACATTTTGAATTTATTTGCATCTGCATTTTTCCATGAACTATGAAGGTTCCTCAGAAGATTACCAGCGGGCTGTAATCACAGCCACAGAGTACCTGAGGTCTGTTCTAGGTGCAGAATTATATGCACGCTTCCCACAGTGTGCCTACAGACACACGCACACACACTCCCCTCTCCATTACCACCCCCCCAAAAAGGATATTTATCCTATAGACTGCAAAGAAAGAGATTTAATAACAATTTATTATTAATTCATAATAATTAATATGTAATGTCCTGTTCTTGGTAGACTGCTTGTTGTAGGCTGGATTAGGTGTCTATGCTAGTGGACACGACACAGCCCATCCCAATAGGATTCATGGGGAGAAGTCACTGGTGGGAGGCATTACCATTGGTAATAGGGCCCCAACAGCGTCTTCTTGGCTGCACTCACGGAGTCAGAAATCTCAGACAAGGTATGGGAAGAGAGCATAGGCCAGTACCCTACAGATACCATACCAGATAACACTGGAATCCTTTACACATTCAAGCAGGATGGACCCCAGGATAAGTTTGATCCACCCAAAAAAGTATTTCAGGAATGCACTTGGGATCCTGCAGGGAATAGCCCAGCCCTCAGCAGGTGAGGCCCAACCTGCTTTTGATGGGAAAAATCCTGAGACAGACTCCCTGGGTGGGAGGTCAAGGTGCTGGAGCCTGAAGAAAACATTGCTCTGAATGGCAAAGGATTGCTCTCAGTGAATAAATCCTGTAAGGTTTGATGGAAAATTATATTCCTGCAAGGAGGTTTTGAAATGTTTTCTAGGAATCTACCTTCTTGCTATATATTTCACCAAAAAAAAAAAAAAATATAAGGTACTCCATTCTTGCCTTGCTGCAGAGAACCAAAACCTTTTGAAGTCTCTTGGAGTTTTGTTAGGGAAGGCAAAAAGCCAGGATTTCATATCACAACGTCATTTTTAGTGCACTACACAGTGTCAATACAAGTGACTTGTTCTACCACAGCTGGGCTTGGTTGGATGCTCCATGCTCGGAAGGGGTGGTAGGACCTGTTGGCTGTGGTCAGCCCTACAGTGCATGGTGCTGAGCTGGATGGGCATGTGGGGCACTCCAAGAGCCTGAATGGAAGGGAAACCTGCAGAGGAGGGTGGGGAATAAGGATGACTTCTTTTCCTGACACAGCTTTTCAGTTTCTTTGGGTGGAGCTCTTAGGAGGGATGAAAACAGCATGACTGCCAGAAAACTTGTGAGAAAGCCTGCTGTAGGCTAGATTTATTTGCTAGATAACATCTAATGCAGCTAACCTGCAGCCTTCCTTACACTAAAGGTTAAACATTTCTCTGTCTGTCACTGAAATTCAATTTATAGGAACAGTAATTAATCCTAGCTGAGACTCTCAATGCAAACTGAAAGACTTGGGGCCATATTTTATATCTTTTATCCTCCCAGAGAGTATTTACATTGCAAAAAGGTCAGGCATCTAACAACTAGCACTGGGGAAGCTTTGCATTTCTGAAGGATGTGAATAGTGCTATTCTAGCCTGTTTGCTGCAGGTTTTGTTTCCTCAAAAAATGACATAATCATCATAAATAGTGGGGTTTTGTATGGTATTGTGCGTGCCATGGATTCATATGGTAATTCCCTGAAGCATCTGTTCCTCCATATTCATAGGTCCTTTAAAGGATCCCAGACTACATGTATAGATCTTTGCATTCTAATATTTCCTGAATTCTGCCGTAGATGAAGAGTATACTTCTCATATGCATGTCACTGAAATATGGAAAATATTAAAGACACATCAGCTAGCTAGATATCCTCTGAAAGATCTTCCTAACTCTATCCTCTTGAAAGGACTTTTTGGAGGACTGGGTAGAAGGAGTATGTAAAGTACTTCATGAGGAGCTAGGTGGTATTAAGTCTGCAGCTGTCTTGGGAAAATCTGGCATCCAGAAGCAGGGTTGGCAACGCTGACACAGAATGATGCTCTCCAAAACCTGGTTAAGTGCTTTTCCTCTCCAACAAACCTTTTTCAGGCATAATTTAGACTGAAACTACTTGCATATTTAAGAGAAATCAGATCGCTGTCTAACAGTGCCTGTTCCAACAATGGCTTCCAGAGCAATTACTGATTTATAGCCTTTGGTAGGGTTTGGCTGGTCAGGGAACCGGTCTGAGCTGGGCCCTGCAGTGCTTTAGTGAAGAAACAAAAGGAAAGAAAACAGTTGGCAACTGATAAGCTCCCCAGACATCAGCTGTTAAAACAAAAAGTTTATGCCAATAGCTGAATTAATATGATTTGTTGCCCTGGGCTTTACTGAGTTTAGCTCTTCTTCATTGGAGTTGGTGCTATCATTACACATTTGGGCACTTGTATAGCCCAAAGAGGAAACCTGGGCTTCCACTGACTGCTATTTGGTTTTATATTGTCATCTCTGAATTACAGTAACATCCAGTTACTCAATTAATCTGGTCAAAAGGCCAAGACTTTCCACCCCAACTCACACAGGATCTCTGCTTTTCAGCAAGATTCTTAAGTGCAGGACAGCAGCAAGAGTGGTAATAACATGAGTTTCATCTGGAGAACATCTGTTTTCCTTTCATCATACAAAGATATAGAGCTGGAGATGTGAGAACAGATGCATCCTCTTGCTCCACGTCCAGAGTGTCAGTAACTTTGTTATGCTTTGTTTTGGAATGGAACATATTTGTGACTTGGAGAAGCCAAGAAGTATTTTCTTCAGCTAATCACAGCTAACCTACCCCAAACTCAGAGATCCCCACTCAGTCTAAAATCAATTCTACAATGTGTTACTAATTCCTCAGGCTCTTCAGAAACCCCTTACTTTTCTGCCATACTCAGTCTCACTACTGCTAAAGCAAGACCCTCCTCCTAGTTATGACCCATCAGAAAGCACTGTCTGGGTGGGGGTTTTGTGTCTTCCCTCACCATTATCTTCTTACTGTTCTGTGAAGATGGTGCCAAACAGAATATTTAAGCTTAATCAGCTTTGCTCAACTGTTTTTCTACCAACTGATCAACTGTAATTCTTTGGTGTGAACCCACAGCAGGGATTTCCCATTCAAATCCTGGGCAGGCCCAAGCTTAGCTTCTAATAGCAGAAGTGTTCAGAGCAATAAAGCCAAGCTTTTCTTTCATTTTTATTGGATATTAGAAATAGCAGCAAATGAGGAGATGACACTACTGTGTCTGTGTGTGAAGGGTGATACTCTCGCTTTGCTACTGGCACCTGTACAATCCCTGTGTGGCTAAGAGGCCTATATCCTGGTCCACGCTCATTTCCTTAAGAAGATCATCACCTCTGTTCCCCCTTTGTCATGTGCTCAGACAGATATTTTTTTTCCTCTCCTGACCTCAGGCCTGCAGGCTTCAAGGGATTTTCAGAAGTGACTTAAAAGAGTTTATGCTTGAATAATCTGAACTCTTTTAATCTCTTAGCTCTGAGTTGCAGCAGGCTGTGGATTTGAGTATCAGTACGTGTGCACCACATAGATTATAGCCATGGTTCTGGTATGAGGAAGCTGATGTGTAAATCAAGATTTTTCTCTGTGGCCGCCCTTGATGACAAAAGAGTGTCTCTAACCTTGGCTGGAGGAGCGAGGTGACTCATTAAAACTGATGACTTCACTCTACCCACACACGAGGCAGTGTGACGTGATCCCATGTCTTTTCCTTTCCTTGTGTGCTGGAGAGCAGTTTGGAAGGTGAAAGGCCTCCCATAGAAGTTCAGGGGAGTACAGGGAATTTTAAAACAGAAGAGAGAAGGAACCTACAGAGATTCATAGCAACCACTTAGCCGGCGGTGGGGGGTGGGGGGGGTGGGGCGGGTGGGGGTGTGGGGGGCAGGGAAGAGAAAGAGACAGACATTGTTTTATCAAGACAAAGAACTAATATTAGAGAAGGTGAAAGGCACCTGAGAAGTTGGAGAACTGGCATGAAGGCCATGACCTAAATTCCCTAATTTTTTATTTCATTTCGGTCTTAGTTTGTGGTTTTTATCATACTTATACATGAGGAGAAATGATTAATTCAGAAACCTAGTGTGAAAATCCTGTGTGTTGGTGTGTGTACATGTGTGTGTGTTGTGGTTCCCTGTGCACCTTCCAGAATGGCAATGGTGGTAAAACCTACGCTGAATGTACAGGGCAATCTGAGGACTCCTCACCAGGGACAGAAGGTGGTGTACGTACAAATGCTAAGATTACGTTGGGCCTTCATCTGAGTCCAAGGCAAGGCCAATGCCAAGTTTCTGCTGAGAATACACCTAGGCTTAAATAAGACTGAGGTTTGGGGATGCCTGGTGAGTGTCTGATCTGGGGAAGAAGATGAAAACTGGACCTAGAAATGCCCTTCAGGTGGTTATCAGGAGTAGTCATCACCAGACTCCTGCTTTTGGACTCCTAGTCCTTCTAGGTGTAAATATACAGTTGGGAAACTCCATGTCTGGCACCAGCAGGAAATGGAAACTCGTTGCTTGGATTCATGAATTGCATGGATTCATCAGTTTTCCCCATCTCTGGTTTCAGCTTTCCAGAAATACAGCAATGATTAGTAGCACAGAAAGAAAGCAAGGAGAAAAGTGCAGGCAAAGTTGAAGGTTAGCAGATTATAAACCTTGCTAGGTTTGGTGAGCTCTAGACTGAGCTCTGTAGTGTTAGGAAAGTAAAGTAAATTTTTAACCCAGACAAAATTCTCAGTGGTGAATCAGCAACTGATTCTCTAAAGTCACATCCCTGCAAACACACCCATCTAAGATGTTCCTGCAAGCACGTCCATCATGTCTCAGAGGAGCAGGTAATACCCTTTCCTGGGACACACACCTTTCACATGATGTTTCTGAGTTCAGTGCTAAAAGAAGAACAACGGTGCCTGGCGTGTTTTGACCTGTATGAGCTCTGAGCGTGTCATTGACTCTGACAAACTGTTCTCTTTCATCCTCCCTCTTCTTGATTGTTTTTGAGAATTAAGGTCTGTTGCCATAAAAGGTGCTTCTGCTCATATCCGTTGACTATAAGTCAGGGTGTGATTTGTTATCATGTGAATATATTGACATGCTCCTGGAAGACAATGCCTTTTATTGAAATGCAGATAAAAATAATACCAATCTTCAGGCAAGGCAAGCTATGAAGAAAAACTTCCCAAACACAGCAAATTAGCTTTCATGATTTGCAGGCAATATGTGCCTGTAACACCTGGTTCTGCCATGAACACTGTTTATCAAAGGATTTCAGAATAAGTTGCAGTGTAAGGACATCAATTTGGAAAAATTTAGCGGGAAATTAGTTGGAAACATAGACATACAGAATTTGCTGTCTTGACTCCTGGCTGTTGCAGCTATTCTACTGCCTCTACTGCCCACATACAGTCTGTATGTGCCTATCTCACCTGCAATCATTTGACTGAAGGTACCCACCAGAAATAATGACATATCAGCTACTGAAGAGTAAAGATGAATTGGTTGCAGAAGCACAAGCTGAATGTAGATAGAAACATGCAAAGTTGATAATGGCTTCTTAACGATCACTGAATAGGGCAACTTATTGGTGGTTTAACCACTGGCCTTCCTCAGCCATCAGGAAGGCTGATGCTACACACTCAGGGTCTGGGAACCTGGAGGGTCCCCGCAGTTACAAGCTGGAGTTTCTCTGTGCTCCTGGGCCAGGCTGTCACCTCACTGATAGTCCTCTCATTTCCTCCTGCAGGTTTTACTATGGGAAAGGAGAATGAGTGACTGTTTCTCCACCATCCCTGCACTGAAGTGCAGCCTCCCCTTCTCCATCCAAGTCCCCAAAAAGCAAGTTGTAGCGCTGTGATATGGTGGCTTGTGCACCATCACCTGCTCTTCAAATACTCTGGAGATTACCTTGCTGTCATCTCTAGCTTGGACAAGGAGGATAGACTGGGGAGCTTCTACGGTAAGTACACCAGCAGGGACACAGGCTGCAAACTGTCTGTGTTGGGGTGTAGGCAGGCACCAGTGAATTGCTGAGAGCCTCAGTTTCTGCTACCAAGGAGCTTCTGTTGTTTCAGGAATGAGGTGGCCAACCCAAACAGGTCAATGCACTACCTCCCTCCCTACTCCCAGGAGTGCCTGTGGGCCTTAGGTCCTGCATGGCTTGCATTCACCATCCCTCATTTTCCAGGGGCCAGCCCAAAGTGGCAGGCAGTCACTTACACGACCGTGGTAAGGCAAGAGATCTGCCTTTCGGTGTGTTTTTGGGCACATGCGAACAGTACATTGGTAATTGCCAATTCAAGCTTGGGTATCTCAGGTCAGTGAAGTGCCACCTGTGTATATAATGAGAAAACACTATATATGAGCTATATAAGAAACGTTGTGGTGCTGTCAATGGCATGCAAAAGCTATTCAGATAGATGCAGATGTACTCACTATTGTCTCTTACCGCAATAAATTCCAATTTGTAGGTAAATATGTGAAGACAGAGGTAGCAAAGTTTTTAAGGTTGAACACTTTAGAGAGCCCATACAGCATTTCACACCTGGACAAAGCATCAGCAGGGAATAAAGAGCATTTTATAGTTGAGAACTTTGCAACTGGTTCCCTTGATTGCCAGAAGCCTTATGGAAAATGCTGAAGAAAGCTTTGCATCCAGGGATGACTTTGGCTTTCACTAGAAGCTTGTTTTTTCTAAGACCAAAGATCTTCAACCTGACCAATGACTTTGCAATGTTGAGCATTTGGGTGCTCAACAGGGGATGTGCTAAGGAAGACGAATCCATGCAACACCTTTCATTGCGGTCACAGGATTTCTTGGCACGTTCTATGGAGGCTGATTTCTGTTCGTGCTGCAGAGCATGGACCACTGCTTATTCTTTATTGTTCTGATTTTTTGACCAAATTACTACTCTGCTTCCATGAAATGCAAACAGAAAATTACTGAGCCCTCTTTTTTGGGCAAGAGAGGGATCTCTCCCGCTTGCTTACTCCTTTCTTTTGCTTCTTTCACCTCACTGCATATAACTGACAGAGTTAATAAAAAGTTAAATATTGTTCCCTCTTGTCTTACTAGCTGGGGATTTTCAGGCAGTTTAATAAATAGCACTGTGAACGTAGGGCTGTTTTTGCAATAGGTGGCTTTAAGTAGTGTTTAATTTAGGCTGGAAAGAAAGAGGGGAATTTCAGAATCAATGCTAAAAAGCTAATAACATCATTGCCAGGTCAAGAGAGTTTCTTCTCTCAAAAGCAGCCATGAAATTTGCCCTGTAGTGTTCCGTATTTGTTGTTTCTGGCTGTCTGTGGTCAGACTTTTTCAGTTTACAGGAAGAATATGTCCATCAATCCATCTTTCCTTTCCCAGTACCACTCCTTTAAACTGTCCCTGGGTTGTTGGCACCCAGCTGTGTGCTTTCAGGCTCAGCCAAGAGCACCAGGAATAAAGACTGCAGAAGCCTTGCTGTCTTCATTTAGTTTTATGCCCCTGCCTTTCATTTTGAGAGTGCTCAGGCCCATGTTCACATCCTACCTCTCTGCTGGAGATGATGTGGATGAGCGGAGGCTCTGGGGCGAAGACAGCCCTAAGTGGGAAGACGGGAGTGAGTTAGAGAGCAGCAGTAGCACTTCTTCTGGGCCAAGAGGAGTTAAACCTGGTAAAGCATATCGTTATCAGTAGTGAGAAGAGTGGGTAAGGAATATATACAAAGCTTTGACACCTGAACTTTTTTAACAGTTGTTTTAAGAGCTATATTTTCAACACACACACAGAGAAAAACAACCAAACACTGCGAGGGCTTGGGGACAAATGAAATACAAGAAGGAATCAGAGCGATAGGGTGGAAAGGGTCACGGAGAGATCACCACATCCCTTGTACAGGAAGAACTGGATAAAAAGATACTAATGCTTTATATTGCCTTAATAACATGCTTTTATAGATGTCCAAAACCTTTATGTTCAGGTGATTTACCATTGCAGTGGTCACAGACCACATTGCATCAGGCTACACGTGAACAGGCAGAGTTGTTGACATGTCCGCATTCACACACGTAGCAATGACAAAAGTGGGAACAACAGCCCTAAATCTTCCCCTATAGGAAGTACCCCATCCAGAATTCATTCTGCAACAAAATATGTTCACCTCCTTGCTCCGCTCCCAGTAAATGGAAACACTGGCTTAGAACAGAGAGGAGATATAAGGACCACAAAACCCCCAGAGAACTCTCTGCTCCAAATTTTTCTGTGGTTCTGCGTGAACAGGTGGGAAGGAAAGGACAACAGGAGATGTTGAGAGAGCATACAAGGAGTAAAGTCGTAGCAGGGTGCACATGGAGATGCATCCTCCAGAACAACACTGGGAACATGCCAGACTAAGCTGTGGGAGAGACTGGTCTGTACTGAAGGGGATGATTTTTTTTTCTCTAGGAACACTTAAATTTTCTTTCATGTGTCAGTGAATGTGGGACACAGCTGCTTACAGTCAAAATGGCCACCACCAAAAAGTCCCAATATTTTGAGAGAACAGGTGTATTTAATCCCCTTCTCAATAGTTACTCATTAAATGAAGGTTAAAAAAAAAAACAAACCACACCAAAAAAAACTTCCAACAGGCAGGTGTTGCAAGGGACGGATAAATAGTTAAGCATCCAGGTGACAAACATCTGAGTTACTGATTAACTCCTGGCTTTTGTAACCCCAGCAGTTCTTAAGTTGGCTTACTAGGCGACCAAAACATAGAACTGTGCCAAAAAGGCTTCAACCTTTAATAACACCCATTATACTTTATTGCTCCTTGCAATACGTGTCCCTGGGCTGTGACAGTGAGGACAGCACTGCCCTCTGTTGATGGGAAGAACTCAGCCCTGTTTCAATGCCTGCAAAGCTGGAGTATAGGTGAGTGAAAAAAAAAAAACAAGAAAAATCCATGTAGAAGAGGACAGATTGAAATAGAACCACTTTTTTGGTGTGTCAACTGCCACAAGTTGAAAGAGAAAAGAAGGAATAATTGACTTGCTCTGTGTGCGCATCCTTAGGCCTCTGCTCCAGGACATTCATTGCAGATGGGATGCCAGGGCAGCTGAGCCTTTGGCCTGATACTCTGTGGCCAGGCTTATGGACTCGGTAAAATCTGGGTTGGAAGGGAAAGAGAAGACTTAAACATTTCAGGAGCAATCACAGTTTGGGAAAGCAATGCAGAGTGCAGGATGGGAAACAGGCTGATGCTCATCTGTGAGTAGGAAAAGAGTGGTTTCAGATGTCTTCTTCAGCTTTTTCTACCTGGACAGCTTGCTTGCCCTCCTGCACCCAACCAGCTCCATCCAGTCTGGAGTGTTGTCTTGAGCAATATCTATCCCTTGCTGTCACTCTTGATGTTGTCACTTGTTATTGCAGCCTGTCACTTGGTTTAACTGAGAACATACTAGTTGCCATCTGCAAGAAAGACTGAGAACTAAGGTGGCAATAATCACTGCAATCGGGGGTTCTGAGTTCGCTCGGAAGCCTTGCTTATGGTGGCTTACCAGAGCATCCTGGGCTCTTGCACGGAAGTGAGGAAATCCTTGAAGATGTGTGTCCCTGAAGGGGGTCTGCTCTGCCCTGTGGTACAGAGGAAGTCCTTCCAAAGTTTAATAACTGTGGTTTTCACTAATGCAGCTTGTGCTTAAGCAAAGTTGCTCTGGGAAGGAACTGACCCTCCCTTTGCTTCTCTCAGTGGAAGCAAAGTGAAGAAATCAGAGTCACAGAATTGTAGGGGTTAGAAGGGACCTTCAGACATCTTCTAATCCAACTCCCCTGCCAAAGCGAGTTCACCTAGAGCAGGCTGGTCAGGAATGCGGGTCATGGGTATTTCCAGAGAAGACACCACAGCAGAAATGAGCAGAAGCACCATCAGTATGGATGGACTTAGGCTGGCTGGATGAGCAGGATGCCCAGTGCTGATGGGAGCCAGGGTCCCAGCAGACTGGGAGCAGATGATAGACCATGGTGAGCTGAGTCAGGGAGAGCCCAACAGTGTCTCCTGGGATGAAGGCTGCCCTGTAAATGGAGCCTGAAAGGATGCAAGTCTGGTTTGGGTTTTGTCATACTTCTTCTCAGTCTTTAATAATACCCTTCATTACTAAGCCAAAACCAACAACAGCCATGAAAAAATACTGACTTGTTCATCACCACCAGCTGTCACAGAAGGCAAAAATTCCCATTTGCTGGGACTAGTTCATTCTGCTGCTTGACCTGCCTTTGCTATGCTCAGCTTTGATTTAATTTTTTTCTTTAACAACTTCACAGTAAAGGTCTATTTTCCAGGTCCCAAACAAACAGCAGGGTGCACACTGAACAATAGTGAAGAGTTTGGCAGCATGCAGGTCCTTTCTCTGTGCCAGAAAAGCTTTTCTGATGGCCCCGAGTTCCTCTTTCCCCACCCTCTGCCAGGGGCTGACATCAGGGAAAGAGAAAATACAATTGAAAGCCATCAAGAGTAATGTCCTGTTTATTTTCCTGCTAACAGAATTATTTTCAGGACATCTCAGAAATCAGAAATGGGAGCATGGAGTGGGGTGTTGGGGAGGAAGATCAGAACAAGCACAAGTTCGGATTTCATTTGCCGTGATCAGAGAAGAGAACTAGAATCAGGACCAAAATACAGGTCAGGGATGGGATAAATGAAGATGTACGTAGGTCATATGTCCTTGTTTACCCTCCGGGAGACAACCATAAGTAGCTGGAGAGGTTTCTGTGCCGGAAGCAGGACAACATAATCTGTTAATAGTGTCCAGTTTAGTTATTGTTGGCCCTGTAGTTACATGGAACCCATTCTAGAGCAGTGCTAGCACCGGCACAGATTTACCAGATTAAAAAAAAAAGGGAGATTTGGGCTCCTCATGAGCAGTGGCTGCTGCTGTTTGCCCTTCTGTCAAATGATGTGGTTGTGCAGCTGCACAGCCTCGTCCTTGCTATTAGGGTGAAGTTACATGAAATGGGAGATCCAGTCTGGCATCTCTTGGCTGCTGAGAAGGGCAGGTCTTGCTCCCTCTCTTTGCCTCTCCTTTTTCCCTGCTCTCTTGCACCGACTCTGGCTCTGCTTGGATGTGACGGGAGAAAAAATAAGCATCAGTGTGGTCTAGGCTATAAAAGCTTCTCTAAAAAAAAAAAAAGTTATTTTTTTGTTCAGCAAGACTTCTGGATTAAAGCCTATTTCTTTAGCTCTTAACAGTGAAGATCCCAGACTGTTCTTGCTCAGTAAAACTGTTCTGACTTAAAACCTGCTTCTTTATCCCTTAAAAGGGAGGATGTTAGGATGCTGAGCTTTCTTATCCAGCACAGAGCAGCAGGACTACCCAGTTCAGGGTTAGAGAGGTATGCTGTATGACACAGTCTTTTCTTGTCCAAGTGCTATGTGTCTGCCAGAGCTGCTCAGTCCTGCCTTCCAGCCTTTCATTCAGTCCTTAGGAGTTCTCTTTGTTCTGTGCAGCCCAGGAGAAATGAGGTGGGATGCACATGAGATGAGGTGTGGGGTGAGGAAAATAGGACGGCCTCTGTCCAGGCATGGTTTACAAAGTGCAAACCAGAGGCCAGGTATCATTCTTCTGATCCTGTGGCCTCTGGACCACCTCTGGCCACTCCTGCATGGGATACACACCTCTTCTGGTAACCACCACTCAGGGTAACCAGTTACGCTGTTCCCCCTGCTCTAATTGCAACTCTCATCTCTGCAATTACAACTGCTTTAAGTGACATGGATCAATAACAAACTGATGAGCAAGAGCCTTTCCTGAGGTTACTGCATGGAGCAGGGGATGAAGAACGGAGCAGGGGCCTTTCCAGCTTTCATACCTTCTATCTAGCCAAGGTCAATAACAATGCAAAATCAGGCAAGCCAAGGGCTGACTCAGCAGGGACCTCCTGATGGGGCTCCTGCTTGTTCCCCTCTGAGCTTGGCAGTAACCCTGCAGGTCTGCCAGGCTGAGCTGAGAGGGAAGAGAAGATACAGGGAGGGGATGGAAGACCTGTTACCTCCTCCTGATGTCAGACTGACGTCGGCCATGGATGGGGATGGGGTCATGGGTAGGATGGAGGACTTGATCTCTCCCTCTTACTTCTCAAGGTCAGTTCAGGGATGGCTTACCATGGCTAAGCGTGCTATGAAATGAACAATTTTCTGAGGGAAGTAGCCCTTTCCATAGAAAAGGGTGAATGAAACCATGAAATGACATTTCTGTCCTTTAATAAAACAACAAGAACAACACCTCAACTAAACGTTTAAACATTTAACCCAGAAAAGCTACTTGACCAATCTATGTACTGTGAACTCCCTTCTCTTACCCATTCCCATTTTGGTAGGGACTGTGTTCTTGGTATCTTTTTCTTTCTAGAACTATTTTCCAGCATAAATTGCTTTCCATTGTCCCAGTCCAACCATCCAGTGGAAAAGCAAACATGCACGAGCTTTGATTTTCATCTCTCTTGCTAATGTAGGAGAAATGCAAAACCTGGTCTCTGAGCCAAAGCTAACAATAGATGGCCAACACCTGCTCTGCAGCAGGGAGGAACTGTACTGGTGATGGCAAAGAACATGGAGGAGGTTCTACTTGCCCCTGGCAGAATGGCCTTTCCCACTGCTCAGGAGTATGTAGCTGGGATTTGGGTTTGAGCTGCCTTAAGTTGGGCCCATCCTAATAAATAAAATAAAGCGCAAACTAAACGCCTGTCCCACAGTTGTCCCTTCTGCTTAGGTGCTTGCACATGTGCTGGCCTGGCTTTGGGGGCCATTCCCATGAGGCAGTACCTGGTATGTGGGGCTGAATGCAGCCGGCTGGATTGATGTGAACCTTGCTGTGTTGTAGCACCAATGCCAGAGAAAGGTCCGTGACCTCTGTTTGTTGGCATGGATATCACCTTCAGCCCTAATCCAAACCCACTAAAGAAAATGGAATGATCTCCCAGTGACTTCGGTAGTCTCTGTGTCATGTCCTAAACTGAATTCAGGCCAATGTGGGATCAGACCAACTTCACGTAAGCAGCTTTAGACTGATGTCAGAGGAGCTGTTGATACGAATTTTCAGTAGCAGGGGCAGTGTTGTGGGGTGAGGGCTTCCTGTCGGGTCTATGAATTTATAACTGTGAGGATGACACAGTTCCAGTCAAGGTAAGGTTTAGAAATGTGGCCTGGATAGTGGTTAATGACTGACCTAGAGAGCAAGAATAAATTACTGTAGTGTGAAATCTGCTCACCGCATGCTTAACGCAGCCTTGGTGTACTCTCTCTCCACAGGTGAGGATTCTTTCAAAAGGGAATGGGGCATCATAAACCAGTAATTTTTCCAAGGAAAATTTTCACTTTGCACCAAAAAAAGTGGGTTTTGTTATGTTGTAAAAGTATATACTTCTTATTTTTCTTTAGCTTTCAAAGTTCTTCCACGACTCCTAGAAGGGGCAAAAAAAAAGATTAGGACAACATATAAAAAAATAAATCCAAACTCAAAAGACAGATGAATATTTGACATGTAAATATATGTTTATGTCTATATGTCTCACTCTATATACAATAGATATAGGAAAATTTTGAAAATTATCTTGTCATAAATGCCACTTATTAATTATTCTTAGTAATACAGTGGGCATATTAAATGCATAGCTAGCCTCTATATCTTGGGGGTAGGAATCATTTTTTGTTCTGTGTTTGTACATCTTCTGGTACCAAGGACGGGCACTACATTCCTGAAGCTGGTGGACACTTATGCTACAGTGATGAGGGCTCACTATGTCACTATCATTTTAATGACAACTTGTGACCCTGCTGCGGGCTGTTAAGCAATATGATTTTTAGGGACTTGTTGAGGTGCAGCAAAAGGTTTTACCAGCAGACAAGTTTTGCTGGGCTTTGCTTTCTTTATGCCTACTGAGCAGATCAAAATTCTGATCAAGACCCAGACCTTCCCGTGTGACGGAAGAAAAACTCAAAGAGTTGAAGGGAAAGGATGCCAGGGTATGGCATGTCTGACATAAATGTCACATGGCATTTCCATAAATCCAAAACATAAGACCCAGAAAGATAAAAGCACAGAGAGAGTGTTCAGGGGATGATAAAAATGGCTTTCTTTCTTTTTTTTTTCTTCTGGGACATAATGGCAAATTCTGCTGCCTGGTGTAAATTGATGTAGCTTTGACCTCTGGGAAGCGGAGCTGATCTACATCCACTGAGAACGCCGCCAAGTAATAACCTGCTGCCTTGAGCTGTGCACTGAGCAGGTTTGCAGAGCTGATGAGTTTGGTTTGTTGAGGGGGTTGGTTTCGGCATGCTGTAAGATTGCCCAGGAGAGAAGGGTCTGAAGGGCACCGTTACCAAAGGAAGCAAATACCTGAAATGCAAAGTGCTAAAGCTCTTCTGTACCAGCTGTGAGGCAAACCCTCCCTGTTGTAAGCACAGTAACATTTCTGTCCTTCCTGCAAAACACAGCAAAATCCTGCAAAATACTTTCCCAAGAGAGCGGGATGTCAGGGAATCTTTGTTGATGGATTTAAAAAAATCTTTCTGTCTTCTTTGCAAAACTCTGCAATTTCAGCTAGTTCAGCAGAGCCATTCCACTCCCAGAGAGGCGTGCTGCCCAGACATAACTCCAGCGTTGGAAATCAACAGAAAAAATGCTGCAGATCTGCAATTCACCAGAGATTCCTAGAAGCTTTGGCTGAAAGGGCTCTCTGAAGGTTTCTAATCCAAGCGGGAAGCCCCAGTGCTGGATCAGATCAGCCATGGCTTTGTCTAGCCAAGTCTTGATGTTTTCTAAAGACAGAAGTCCCATTTCTTCTCTTGGCTGACTTATTACCTTCTCACCCTCTTTGTGAGAGAGACATTTTTCCTAACATCCAGCCTGAACCTCCCAAGCTGCAATGCATGGCCATTGTTGCTTCTACTGACATTTGGCACTACTGAAATGAGCTTGTCTCAGCCATCTTCACCTCTCCTTGGCACAAGGGCAAGGACATCTCAGCATCTTTATTCATTGCTTGCTCTTATTGTAGAAAAAAAGGCAAGGGGTATGCATGCGGTCTTGGGACTTACTAGGACCAAGCTGTGCTCTGAAGTCACCCATACTGTTTAGTCTGTAATCTGTTCCCTGGCAGTTTTAGCCCATGGTTTCTCATCCCCTCCCAGAGAATTCCCAGGCTCAGCCTGAGGCATAGCATGAGCCGAGGACCACTTCCAAAAGGCAGTGTAAATGAAACCATCCAGTATTTTTAACACGCAGAGGTTTAGCTGTACAAACATATTTCGTGGTACCTCTCTGTCCTTGGTAACAAGAACGGGATTTGACCTATTTTATTAGATTCTCTTTTTATGTTTATATATTTACACATATAAAATTCTCCCAAAACAGGCCTATTCTTGAATGCCAGTTGCCAGTTCACCCTTTTTACTTGCCAGCACTCCCTTCGTGACACTTCTGGGGACACAACACAAACATTCAGCTTTGTGTCAGGAATCCCATGATGTGACACTCTGGCGCTGCTGCAGCACACTCATTTCACTTACTTTTACCTAAATTATGTATATATTTTTAGTAATAATTCCTTTTTTTTAGGTCCCAGGGACAGTACTTGGGGCATACAAGAGATGCAGGGTTAGGTGCTAAGCAGCAGAAGTATGGGTAGTCAGGTGGTGAGAACTAGTCCTCAGCACTGCAGGTGAGGCCATGTCCAGGAGATAAAGTATCACAAGTCCTGATGTAGCCACAAGAAATGAAGAGTGGTTTATTCATGGAAAAGTGTCTAGAATTGGTGACTTGAGCCTTACTGGCCTTTCTGTTATCATGAAGGGACCTTTGGGCAAACAGCTCAGCCTTACTCTTGCCAATGCAGGTGAGCACGGCCACCATAATGCACCCCATCTGCCCCTTAATGCAGGTGACCTAGGGCAGGATTATTCTCAACGAGGTGTACACTCAGAAGAGAAAAGTCCCATTACAAGCCTCAGCACATCCTTTGCCTTCCTGCTCTGGGATTTTGCTACTCATGGACTATGAGAAGGGAGAAGCTACCATACCACAGAACGAAACTGAAAGCTGAGCAAGGCAATAGCTGCTAGAGCGTCTGCAAGCCAGGATGGTGAATTTTGCCCTGAGCTGTAATCCTGCATCACCTGTGGTCAGTCATGAGGATCTGGCCAATGAGCTGGGAGTTACTGGAATTAGTGGAGGACCTTGCACCCATCTCAGATGTGAGCATCGCTGAGACATGAATATACACACTGCTGGTGGTCAGCAGCCAGATAGGGCTTCTACTTTCATTGAACCCAGTTAATTAATTTGGAGCATTGATTTCTTTGTACAATATATCTGCCCCTCATTTAACATCTGGGTGCTACAGCTGGGAACAAACAAATCCAAAAGTACACAAGTTGATTATATTGGTAGCATAACATACAAGTCCTGTTAGAAACAACCGAGTTGCCTTTATGATTCACAAAGGACATTTTGATCTGCTATAACAAAAACATTTTACATCCCCAACTAAAAAGATTTGTACATTACCACATAGCCAGGAGTCCCAAATATTTGCCCCTGATCAGGGAATTAAGTTTCAAAGGATGAATAATTTTATTTTTTTTCAATTATGAACATTTCTAAAGGGCCAGTACACCATGCATAGATGAGAGTGTCATTCCCTTTCAAAGCAGGAAAGGAAAACTGCTTGCATAACAGCACTGGTGTAAACCCTCAGGGTGTGAAGCCTTGCAGGACTTCTCCCATCTTGTGCTCCCCCATCCCTTTCTTGGCCAATGGGCTCCTGCATTTGGTTCTCATCCAGAGGCCAATATACATAGATTTAGCAAATAAATCCCAAGTCTTATAGCTAAGAAGATGTAGTAGTAGTGTCAGGAGGGAACCCGCCCTGAGCCCGTGGTGTGCTTCAGAAGCCACTGGATAACTCATGGGAACAGGAAAACAGCACGCTCTAGTGGGGAAATTATTAAAAACCATTAGAAAACAAATCTCTGCACTGAGTGCTCCATGTGAAAGCAGCTGTTGCTTTGTATATCTATCCAGTGTTTCTTCTTCCTTCCATGTGCATCTTGGTCACTTGTTGCCCCATAGGGATGGGGATGGTACCTCCAAGGCTGTCCCACCTACTGTCATGCAGCTTGGGCTGATTTCTTTTTCAAAAGCCAGAACTGGGTCTTCTCCCTCAGCTTGCTGAGTATGTTTAGCACATCGCATGTGTGCCTGTGCCAAGGTGGCAGGTCCAGTTACAACGGGACAGGGAGGACAGTCAGGTCAGTGACAATGATGGAGAGGTGTCCCATTAGCACAGTAATTAAAGGGCTTCCTTCCTCTCCCTTTCACTGTCACCCAGTGGAAAACTCCGTCTCTATTAAGAAGGAGAACTCATTACTGGCTAAACAGAGAGACTAATCAGATATTAGTTGTAACCATTAATGAAAAAGCTAATGAGGTGCTGAGATCCCTAGTGCTGACTGAAATGAGTTAATCATATCTCACTGCTCAGAGACCTGTTAATCTGAGTGCATGCTGGTGTTTCCCATTCCTTTGCTTATTATAGGAAATAAAAACATCGTTCTAGGTTCGTTTACTTGCATCTGCTGGATCTCTCTGCTCAGCTGCAAAGCCATGTAGCTGTCGGCCAGAGTTGCAACTGGTGACAAGCAGCGAAGTTCCTTTGGCCCCACAAGATCTACCACAGAGAGGACTATCACTGGTGGGGTAGCACACACCTTCAGGGAAGAAAATGTTGTGGTGACCCAGAGAGGGAAGCAAACACCATGCACACAAACACATAAAACAGTGATTTCTCACTGCCCCTGGCTGTTGGTTTAAAATATTATTCCAGCTCCTACATGAACAAGAACTGAACTGAACTGCCACCAGTGCCCCTGGCTGCGCTCCTCCTGAAGCAATTCCTAGTTTTTTCCTGTTTGGATCAGGCTGTTCCTGCTAATGGTGAGAAATGATCTCACCTGATTCCAATTGGTTATCTGTGGGACAGGTAAGTAATTGGGAACAGCTTGTAACTGAGGTAGTTTGGCATAAATTTGTCCTAAAATTTTATCTCTGGTGTTGTTGGTACTACCTGCACCCAGACTTCAGGAAAGGTCTTAGTACTCCTTGAATCCATAGACTTCTTTATGTTTATGGTTTATTTTAGTCTCTTGGAATGGAGTTAACTTTCTTCATAAGAGCCCATATGATGCTGTGTTTTGGATTTGTGGCTAAAACACTGTTAACAACACACTAGAGTTTTGGCTGCTGCTGAACAGTGTTTGCACAGTGTCAAGGCCTTCTCTGTTCCTCACTCTCCTTTTTCCAGCAACTCGGTTGGGGTGAGCAGGAGGCTGGGTGGGGAAACAACCAGGACAGCTGACCTGAATTGCCCAGAGGGTTATTTCATCCCATGAAACATCATCCTTGGAAATAAACTGGAGTGGAAGGACAAGGAGATAGAGGGTTGTCTTCCAAGGTCTGTTATTCAGACTCTGGCCAGGTATTGGTCTACTAGAGGTGGTGGTGAGTGATTGACTGCCTTTACGTAGCTTGGGTTTTCTTCTTCATTAATTGATTGAAAGATATCTCGACCAACAAGTTTCCTTGCTTTTGCTTTTTCTGTTCTCTCCTCTGTCCCACTTGGCTGGGAGAGGGGGGGGGGGTGCTCATTCTCACTGCTGGCTTATGTTCAGCTGACAGTCGACCAACACCCCCAGGTTCTTTTCTGCCACACAGCTCTCTAGGCATTCTTCCCCAAGCCTGTAGCACTGCCTGGGGTTGTTGTGACCCAAGTGCAGGACCCAGCACTTGGCCTTATTGAA
>JAOQGH010000012.1:145137840-145151544 GCA_025769975.1 Gallinago jamesoni
GTCTGCAAATTTGCTGAGGGTGCATTCGATCCCCTCGTCCAGATCATTGATAAAGATGTTGAAGAGAACCGGCCCCAATACCGAGCCCTGTGGGACACCACTTGTGACCGGCCGCCAACTGGATTTAACTCCAGTCACCACCACTCTCTGGGCCCGGCCCTCCAGCCAGTTTTTAATCCAGTGGTTACTTCTGTTTATTTCTATTTCCTTATCTACCTATTCAAATCAAAGCTTCAAATGACAGAGTCTGTTAACTTGCAGAACTTCTCCTCACAGGCAACTCTGATGTGCCCAGTGATGAACCGTCAGTCATCAGTCACTTGAATGACTCTGCCTGTGACTCTACCAGAAGTGGAGGCTTCTGATGAGGCAGAAGCTCCATGACTCATTAGCTTCTTGGGCAACTTGCCTACCCTCTGATACCTGAACCTGAGGACGCATTATACAAAATCCTCCAACACTTAAAGGAGAAATAGGAGTGGAAATCACTCTTTCCATTATTTTCTACCATGTGCACACAGGCTCAACACAGGATGTGGCTGCAAACTGGACATGCCAGGGGAAGTTCAGATTGGATATTAGGAAAAAATTCTACACTTTAAGGGTAGTTAAGTATTGGAACTGGCTGTCCAGGGAAGTGGTTGAATCACCATCCCTGGAGCTTTTTAAAAGATGGGTAGATGTAGTGGTTAGAGGTGTGGTTTAATGATGGCTTTTGTCATGGTGGTGTCATGGGATAGGCCAGGTTGCTTTTCTTACGGATTTAGTGTCTGAGTAGGCAGGGAGGCAGCAGGTAGTCATGACTATTGGCATGCTGTACGACACTGGAGTCTCTAATTATGTGGAAAAAGTAACTATTCTGGGAAATGTCCCGTTTTAGTAGGAGTATTAGTGTCACAGGGCCAGCTAAATTCCTATATAGGTATATTTATATTCTGTTAGCCAGAGGTTACCGTAGAAACTAAGGAGTAAAGCAACACACTACATTCCTATAGGAGAAAAAGAGACTGAAAACATGAAGATTTACCTCTGCATAAGAATACCTAACCTTGGAGAACATTTCACTCTGTGAACCACATTTTATTTCACATCGCCTAAAGATAACAAAATGTAATGAGATCTGCTCCCTGAAAGTCTGTAGGAAGGACAACTGAAAACAGAGATTTTAAAGGTGACAATTCCATTTGTTTGGTTTTCATTTGTTGGGTTTAATTGCTACCCTGAATGTGAGCTATCAAAGGAACCCATGCCATGAACTGAAGCCATACTGTTCCCCTGTGGGTACTTCCTTTCTTCATTTGATGATATAAGCAAAGTCCTTTGTCCAACTCCTGTGGTCGGTCCATCTGTCTGGATGTAGCTGTTGTTGCTGCTGCATGTCTTACTGGTCTCAGGGGGGGTCTTCAGATTGTAATTCTATGCAAATTACTTTCCTGACAAAATCATTTCAGACCTGGAAGCTGCATTTCAGTGCGCTTCTTGTGAGTGGACATGAAGCAAAATGATTTTCAAGAGCAAGCTGTTCCCTAATGTTATTTTGCTTTGCTGAGGATGTCAAAGGAGCAAACGCTTTGCATCTCTTCTGCACAGTAGCAAGTATGAAGGTACAGAGCTACTGTGAAGGACAGTCCAGTTTGATAGCCATCCCAAGTTAGCACTCCTACTTTCTCTGTTTGCAACAATCCTGTGACCAGACTGGTTATAGAAGCTCTTGGCAGAAACTAAACTTTGGGACATGAAGTGACAGGGATAGTGACTTCTGTGCCTCTGCTTCCCACTTGTTTTCAACAAGTGTGATGCTGGCTGGATTGTATCCGTTAACAGTGGTTAATATTGCACTGATGGAGCATGTCTAGAGCCTGGGTTGAAAAGCAAAGTGCGAAGCAGCTCCTCAGAACTTGGTCCTTTGAAGGTACCATCATTGGAAAACGTCTCTTACTGTGACCATCAGATCACTTCCTATATATGAAAAGAAGCTTCCTGAGTTCCTTACTGTGACCATCAGACCATTGCCTGTACCTGAAAGGTAGCTTCCTGAGCTGCCCTGTGATGACTTCTTGAGCTTCAACCACTAAGCAACCACGTTGGGTGCATTTCAATGGGCAACTTGCATCACTGCTAGGTGATCCACCCTTCTCACTCCCTTCAACAATGAGTGGAAATAGCACACAAGGAAACTGAGCAGCTTACGAGGTCCACAAGAAATAGTTAAGGTGGAGTATCCTCATGTAAAGACATGGCCATGCAGATGAGATGGTGTGGCATGCTGATGTGATACCTGATCAAAGGTGTCCATCTCTTAGATGGGGTTCTTCTAATAGATGGCCTAGGCCATTGATGGCTGAAATGCTTGTGTGATCATAGCAGCTAAATTAGGCCCTTAAAATAGGGGCTTGGGGTGGATCCTCAGCATCTCTCCTGTGAAGGGAGCCAGGTCTGTCAGTCCCAGAGAATAGGTGAGTTGAATCTCTTATCAAGTCACTGATTTCTGAGTCTGCCCTAATTTGCCTTATATTTCACCTAAATCCTATATAGATCCATCAAGAAATCACAGGCATAAGAAAGTTTAATTTTTTTCTCCCAGAGAGACCTGGAGTTGCCATAAGCTGAGCAGTAGGATGCCCGTGACCACAAGTTTTCCATCAGCCTGAAACGTGCCAGTGTCACCCAAGGTATGGGTGGGAGGTAAGTGGAATAAGGCTTCATTATGCTGTTGTGTAACAGAATTGGTTCTAGGAGCCAATGGAAATATTGTGGGAAGAAGCGTGCGCAGAGAGAAAGAGAAACAGCTTTGATTTGATTATAATAAAAATTTTATTTTGATTCATATCATACTGAAAAATTAAATAAATAAAATGTCAAAGAATGATTGAGTGAGATTCCCCAACATTGGAGAAAAAAAAAAGTTATAATAATTGATTGTGTAGTCAAAGAAAAATAGGAAGAAAATCTGATTATGGGAGGAAAAAAGTGCTCGAGAGATTTGGCTTTGGTAAAAAACATAGCACACACTCAAGGAGTGCTTCAGAGATTTTGCAGTGGTGGCAAATACAGTCCAGGAGTTTGAAGTCTTGCTAAATGTTTTTTCCTTTGTTGTTGTTTTTTTAAACAAAATAAACCCAGAAAGTTTCTAGCAGGAACACCGACAGTCTTCAACAATGGCAGTGGGAATTAATTCTTTCCTCAGCATCATCTGTTGGTATCTCCTTATTCTGAAGGCATTTGAAAGAGCAGCAAAATTGTAGAGAAACTGAGATAAAGACCTAACACAACAATCAGTTGTCTAAAGGACTCTAGAAAAAGTTCCTCTGGAATAGAAGCCTGATGGCACAGACTACTGCTCATCCTACAGCTAGAAAGGTCCACTCTCTACTCTCCTCACACTCTGAAAAACGGACATCAGTGGTACACAGTTACTGCTTGCTGTTGGCAAGAAAATTAAATGTGAATTGTATCTTGTTGCATCATGAAGACACCAAATCTATCCACAATAGGATGAGCCAGGATGTTTCATATGTACTATCAGAGGCAGAATATTCAGGGGAAAATTGGAAATTTAATTCAAACAGCAAAAGGAAACTTTCAGAACAACACAGGCTAGAAGGGAGCTGATTTTTTTTACCACTTTCTTTGATCCTAAACTGCCACTTCTGATAAGAAAAAAAAAGAAAAGAGGGGATTTGGGTACCAAAAACCAAGGTTTTCTTCTAAGTCTTTCTAAAAATGACTGAAACAGCAATGAAATGTTTCTGAATTGCTGACATCTATCCATGAGAAAAAAAAAATTAAAATAGTTGAAGATCATGATGAAAAAAGTATCTCTAAAATCCAGCCATAGCGTGAAGATACCATTGGATATCTGTGGAGTCTTTTTCCTCTTTAAGTTGCTTTGCTTCCATTACTGTTATGTATCACCAGAAGCATATTCATCAATGGTTTAAACAATGAATGCTTAAATGCTTAAAACAAACAAATAATCATGGTTCAGGTAGAAATGTTTCATTCTTTTCCAAAGTACATGGAGAAGACAGTAAGCCCCTTGAATTTGCTGCACCTGTAACATGCAGGTGAGTAATTCTGCTAACCACCATGCTGGGAAAGGGCTTCTTGACATCAGGATCATAAACAGGTCTCAGCATGAGGATTTGAAAATCCTGCTCTTTTCACATTGCTAAACTGAAGGATTATGTAGGTACTGTGAAAGGAGCTCAGTTCGCCACACAGATATTTGGCATCCTCAGCTCTTTATATGCTGCAAGTCCAGTAGTACTCATGTGGGTAAAGCAGTCTGCATTGGTGAATGGTGCTCTGGACCAAAATAAGGATATTCCAGCTCACTGTGTCATTGTGCCGTGAATTGCTGCCTCAGAGGTAAGCTCACTGCTAACAACTGTCATGGAAAGACAAGGAGATAAACCTTGGACTGAAGCACTTTGGTGTCTGAAGGGCTAGCCTTTCTCTGAACTCAAATATTCATCTGCTTGAACATGCTGCCATAAGTGGTGCATGAAAGATGAGTCATTTAGATGATGATTTCTAAATTGCCACAAACCCCAACCATTCTAATCCATTAAAAATTAAATATGCCATTTTTTCCACGCCTGATCTAAAGTCCCTTGAAGTCTGTGTCAGGAGCAACATTAGCTTCACCAGAGCTGAGAATGGGTCCAATGATCCGTGAATCCTATTTTCATGGTATCAGGAAGAAAAAGCCACTGTTCTCCATTCTTCACCACCTGAACTTTGTTCTTGGTTTCATACTTTATCTGTCCTCAAGGAATAAATACATTGACTCCAGCAAAGATTTGTGGATATAAAATCTCCACTGTCACTTCCCACCTCTCACTGCCTAGAGGTAGTGACATTAATACACTCATTTCTCCAGAGATGCACATAATTTTGAAGTCTGGCTTACACTGTAGTATAGCTTGCGTAGGTTGTGTCCTTGTAGATGCTGCTACAGGGCAAAAGTTTCTTAGTCTATTACTAGCTGATATCCCAACCCATGATACTTCTTCCATTTCAAATAGAGACCTTGTAAAGAGATATCACTTTCTAAATTTGTAAAAAAATAAGAGGAAAAATTTCCTTTGAACTTTTGGAAATTTTCCCATAAAAAAGGTAAAAGCTACCTTTATAAATTAGATGTGTTTGCATTTTCTCAAATACAATATAGGAGCTGTTATTATTGGTTTTGACTACAAAAGTATACCATGTGGAGGCTAAACTTTGGTTAATTTTTCCCCCTTTTATAAAAAAGTTTAATTTAGAGTTGTCATCTTTTAAAAAAAACCAATCACATCTGTTGCACAATTATAAAAGGCACATAAAAATGACTGAAAGAAAAAAGTCCACTTTCCAACCTTAAACTGATTAAATAAAAAGGAGCATTCCAGAGCATTTTCCACCAAAAAAAAAAAAAAAAGAATTATATATAACCAAACAAGACAAACAAACAAGTGGCTAAAAAGGCCATTTTTTTGCTGGAGTTTTCAGTTCTGTTTTTTCTTTCATTATGGCTGTATAGGAACCAATATTAAATAATATGTGATCAGAGATGATTTGATTTGTATTTTCTAGACACTATCAATGCAGAATGAGGCAATGGCTGAAATATTTTCTACTCCAGGCAACCTCATCACTTTTTTTGCTTAAGACAGCATGAAACCAGAAGTAATAGAGGAAACAGAAGAGACAGTTCAAAATGAAGATCAACAGCAGAAGTGAATTCATTTCTTTGAGGTAATCCTTACTATGATGTTCACAGCTGCCCTAGTGGGATACAGGTCCCAGAAGTCATTTCTACTCTTCTTCAAGGATCTCCTGCTTTGTTCAAGGGAAGAATGAACAGGCGCTGCAGTTCTTGAGCCCAGGTTTCCCCTAGTTGCAACAGGGAGATCTTTCATCAGTAATTCGGAAATCAAGCCATAGAGGCTAAGCAGAGATTTGTTTATTCCCACAACCGATTGGTAGTTCCCAGCTATCTGTAGATAGAAAAACACGTGCAGCATTGAAGCTGGTCCTCAGCCGAGCTGCCTGCGGTGAGCATTGCAGTGGTGAGATGCTCCGAATCCACCGCAGATTCACGCATTCAAACCTGGCTGGCGCTCAGATCATCTTCACTGAGCTTTGTTCTGCTGCATGTTGGAAACTGCAGCCCCCATTTCTCCCCGTGGCCAGGGTCATCTGCCCTTGAAAAAATTTATTTTTTCAATGGAGGCAAGAATCAAAGTTATATTGAACTCAAAATCCCCATCATGGACACCTGTCTTCCGAAAAGCCCCAGCTGAAGCATTGTTTTCCCAGTAGTGATGCCAATGTCCTTTGCTGTCTGCTCCAAAACCATACACGTTCACCTAGGAAGTAAGAGAGAACTAGTGTTATGGCCTGGAAAGCTCTAAAATGTTGAAGAAACTCCCTTGATTCTCAATTTTTCTATAGGCAGAAACATCTGAGGACCTCGGTGGTATGCCAAGCTATTCTACTGCATGAGATGATGCAATCACAGAAAACGGTCCAGATATTACATCCTAAACTATGCTGAGATCACCACCATACCCAAACCCAGACAGCAAAAGGAAATTTCTATCCATGAATTCTGTTTAGCAATATGAAAAATACATTCCTTTCTCCTAAGCATGATGTTTGACCTCAGGAGGTCAGTGGCTTGGGATGAAAGTCTCCTCTTTAGCTGATTAAGGCCTCAAAGAGTGGAAAAATTTTGGTTTTGCTCCTAGTTTTCCAAATAGTGACCCATATCAACCCCCTCTTATACGCTTTGAAATTTGCAGTCACTTCAGAGGCAGGTGGACATTATGTGCTTTGTATGTATACTCCTATGGCCTTTCCTCTCCCATTTGAATAAGAAAATGGCAGAGAACGTGGAAAGGGAGAAATAAAGGCTGAGTGAGTGGTCAGGGCATGTTCCTGCCACTTCAGTGTGAACATCCTGATTTTTTCTCCATATAGCCAAATACAATCAGACTTTACCTCATCGCATACATGGAGTGCAAATATCAAAGACAGAAGGCCTGTGGAAGGATATCTCCCATGATGCTGGAGCCAGTTTTCATAGACGTATTTCATAAAAGCTGGGTTATAAACCAGGATCTAGGCAAAATTGGAGAAAAAAACCTCATTAGTAAAATATCCGGGGAAAAAACAATGGCAGGATGTCATCCCTAAGAGACACCAGGGTAGGCGAGAGGGCAAGAGGGGAATAATAGTTATCCCCCGAGGACAGGTAAAACGGAAAAATAAAGTCCCATAGTTAAGTGCATTCAAGATTATTTCACATGTGCAATTACACATCAATATTCCTTCCTTAGTCTGGATGTCAATCCTGGGTGATTCCTGCTGAAACCAATGGGTATGAAATGGCACAAGTGAAAAGAAAATTAGGCATCCAACTCTCCCTGCAGCGTCCTGTTGTAACGCAGGAGAGCTCTGGGGAGCTGGAGGCATGGAGAAGGTAAGCATAAGATGTCATGCCAGATTTAATAGAATCATTTAGGTTGGAAAAGACCCTTAAGATCATTGAGTCCAACTGTAATTTGGGTGAGAACGTAGCAGCAACTGCATCTTCCGCACAATGAACCAATCATGTCTTGGTATCCCACGTATCCCATCTGTACCATGTCTCGGTACAGATCTAAGGAAACCAGGGGCCAGGTGTAAACTATCAGGAATTCTACCAGGTTTTATCAGCTGCATTTCTCCTGTTTCCCAAACATCTCGTTTTTCTGTGGCTTTTTTTTTTTTTTAAACACAAAAACAACAACAAAAACAAACCCAACCCCATAAATTGCACTTGGTTATCTCCGGGGGAAATTATGAAGCCATCTAATGGAGACAGAGCACTTAACATCAGACCTGAGTGTACAATAAATCCAAGGACTGGTGGGAACCTTTGCTTTCAACCCCCCTCCCTGAATCAGGCAAAGGGAGACTTTTCCCTCTATGCTGTGTTTGTAATTAGAGTGACAGCATTTCAGTGGTATCTAGTTAGCTGCAGAGCTTTCCCTTTTACAAAGTCAGAGGTTAATTGCTGATATTGTATCTGTGTGTAATCACTTCTCACTGGGTGTTTTGCATTGCACGGACTGGGAAGAAATATAAGCTTCTCATCTCCCTGCTCAGGAAGCTGCTGCATATCACCAGCAGCACCTTGGGCTGGTGTTAGTCAGCTGTGACATGAGTTTAGCAACCTGCCGTAGTGCATCTCACAAGGGATTTGCAGAGGTTAATATGCTCCTCACAACAGGTGATTGTTTAATACCCCCAGAGGTCCATGGTTTGAAGCACAGGGAATAAACTGAAACTGGTTAAAGATCTCTTCTGAAGCCTGTGGCGAAACTTGGCATCCTGAATGAAGGACATGTGCTTTAATCTGTAATTTTAATGCTCTGAGGCTAAAGTCATAATTTACCAGCCCTTGAGACATTAGAAGCCTGAGCTCCTCTGCAAATCAGCCTCTCCAAAAGCTGAGAGAATGAGAATTTTATTTTGCTGGAAAGTCCATAGAAAAGAAATCGTCTTTTACTTCTCCCTACGTAGCCTGCCTCGGTTATGTCCTGCAACTATGCAGCTACAACAAAAGTCTTGGCATGGTGGCTAAAGGTGCAACATGGGAATAACCAACCTGCCTCATGGAAAATCCTGCCTCCAGCAGCAGCACATGTCTATTAAACCACAGTACGCTTGAATAACGAGTCAGTATGCATGAGATGGACTGTCTTCTGACTGCTGTAGGAACCAGGTTTGTCCATCTTTCCCCAACCTTCTCAGAGAAGTGAGGTCCCCTGAATGATTGCCTTCTACACATCCACACTATGAAGTAAAATGGGTCAAAAGCATTTTGTTAGCCTTGAGGGAAGTGGAATGGCACAGATTGTGTCCACATTGCTCAATTCTGTCTCTGTGAAGAACAGGGAATTTTCCCTGGTCCGAGCTATCTGCCAAACCTTACTTGAACATTGCCTGGGAGAATATTGATATACCTGGGACAAAATCAGCATGGACTTGGCCTAAGACCAGTCTCCAAGCTTGTTTCATAGAATCATAGAATTGTCTAGATTGGAAAGGACCTTTCAGATAATCGAGTCCAACCATCAGCCTAACAATGATGAAAAGCCATCACTAAACCATAATTGGGTACAGGCAGTTATTAGAGCTGAGGACTAGAGTCTTCCCCAAAAGCCATTGATACTGTCATGAGTTCTCCACTGACTTGAAAACACACAGCTTTATTTCTTCAGAGTTCACTTAGCTCCTTATTACAAGGAACTGATCCAAGAGTAAGAAACATCCTTGTTGTTCAAATACTCAAATTATTAAAAAAAACAAAAACACAGCTCAAAGTGTTGTTACATCCAAATGACTGCAACTGGAGGGAACAGAGCAACTGCTGTGGAGGGTGAGAACAATTGGCCAACCGTACACTTTAAATCTCCCTGAGCAGTACCAGAAGAAGCAATGCAACACTCAGAACAGCAGTAATGCAATGGCAGGATCACAAGAGTAGTTTCTTTCCCACTTCAGTTATTTAGTAATTGATCTATGGCCTGGATGGCACACAGGAGCTAAACCTCTAACTTAGCTGAGCCTTGTAAAGTGTGTGTATTTTAGTTGCAGTTTTTATGAATGTCAAGGGGCTCCTTGGATACTCGCAGTCTCCCAAAGAAGCAAAAGACCTACAACTGGACTAGTAGAAAAAAATCACAAATCAACATTGCTCACCTTTTCTTTTTTGACTTTGATTTTTCGCGGAACTGGAACATATGTGCTGTTAGAAGAAAAAAAAAACCAAAACAACAAGATTAATAAAAGCCCAACATATGAATATTTTCATGTATTTCCAAAGAAATAAAGAATATTCTTCATGTACAGTAAGAAATTCAAATTATTTTAAAGTAATAAATTCAAGAAGTTGTTGGAAAATGAGGCCACAATTAAGTAATACAGCAAGAAAAAATTGAGCTGTGGCTCAAGCAAGTTTATAGGAAGCCAATACATTTTTAAATTTTCAGGTTAATTATTGACAATAGGAAACCGAAGATTTAGTTGACAGTATACCGTAGGGTCAATATTATGTGAAGCTCATGACTTCTAATTCTTGTATCTGCAGTCTTTGCGCTTTGATGACAGGAGGGGCCTTCCATTTAATTTCACGGCAGAAAAATCTTTTCCCACCAGGGGGAGACTTTTCCCCTCCTAATACCTGCAGCTACTGCATGATTTTCAGAGTAGGTGGTAGTAGAGTTCATAATTTCTGTGGTTCTGTGCAACTCTGACATTCCAATACACAGCCCCTCACCAGCAAGCTATTCCCCTCCTCCCCAGGAAATGCTGAAGGCTTCCTGTCCTTCCCAGCATCAAACTTCCAAGTCGTATCTTATGACTGGGTCAAAATCACGAGTCATGTCTTGAAAACAAAAAAATCTTTTCTTCCCCATATCTCATGCACAGTGCATGCTGGCATAGTACAGCTCATCACGAGTGCTGTAAAAAAAAAAAAATAATAATCTCCCTGAGTTTGTTTCAAGTGAGAAAATTCTGAACTGGCCTTGTAACTAGACTGTATCCCAAACCATACCTTGCAAACCTTTTATACAGGTTGTGAAAAAACACCAAAACCTTCCATTAGTTCAATCTAATTGGTTTTTGCTTGATTTTTGGTCACAACAAGGTTTCTGTGATCAACGTTGTATTTCTCTTTGAACCATGGATCATCAGCACTTTGAAACATTAGTTTAAGTCTTCTCAAACGAATGGTGACCTGGCAATGTCCTCATCTCCTTAGGTACTTCTGGCCATGCCTGACCTTAGATCCCAGCTCCAGGCTGGATGCAGTGGAAGACATGATGGGTGGGTTACAACCCCCTGAGATGCGACATGAGATGCTAACAGGCAAAGGGACGTAGGCGTGGACTTCTTAATCTGCCCTCAGCAAATCTTCCCTTACATATGCTTCCCATGCCTGACCTCGCTTAACAAAGTTGGTAAAAGTAGGCTTGGTGATCCCATGTCCTTTGTGTGGTTATGAAGACTTAAAAGGCTTCTTTTCTAGTAAAATCTCTTCATTATTATATAAATAAAGAGCCAGTCTTTTCTGAGAAGGTGATGTGAACGAAACAAGAGGACCATATTTCATGAACCTCTAGCCGGGTGCGGTAGAAGACCACAGTGAACAGTATGCAATATGCAAGACAGTATTTGCAGACAGCTGATCCAACCAGGACATTACTGTAGCTCTTGCCAGATGACAGTATTAGTCATTTATATCATGGGATATTTCATTTTTCAGAAGCAATACCCGGGTCCCCCTGTCACTTGGCTGCAGAATTTCATACAACCTCATGGAAAGCATTGACACAAATGGAGACCTACACCGTTATGACCATGTAAAAATCAGGCTGCACAGCAGCCAGGGAGTTAGCGATCCAGTAAATACCACACAGGAGCAGGACAAAGAGTGGACCCTGTGATGAAGGTGGCTACAGATGGAATTTATATTAACTGGAAAGCATCTTCTATGAGCCTCTTGGCAGCGCTCTAGTGAAGTCTGGCAGCATCACTGGCCACCTGTACAGGATATTTACTGTGCTATTGACCCGAGTGGGCGATGCAGAACATTTTAAGGAATAAAAATATTGATCTTTGCCAAACCAAGTGCACACCCATGGAGCCTTTTTCACTATGGCGATTCCTAGAAGACTTGAAGGCGGCAAATTAAGGCAACTAGGCTAAACATATGACAGATGGGGGCCTGAAAATTTTCAGTCCCAGAAGGCTTTTCTTGTTTTTCTCTGAGACAATAGACCCTCTTTGAAATGGGACATCCATCAGTCATATGGGACACATTTGAAACAATCATTCATCTACCAACTCAATTTAATATTAAAGCTATCTGCAGTTTGGCTTTTCTTTTGAACTATACTACAGAATGCTTACCATTTTTAACTATGAGTGCACTAAGATATTTCTTCTCTTCTAAAATTCTGAATTTCAGATAGGTTTTATTTTTATTTGATTGTTTCTCCCCTTTACAAATGCACAGTCAATAATTTCCTTATAGACTGTATTTGACATTGTGTATTTAATGTATGCTTATAGGTTTATTGTGTTAGCCTGAAATTATGTTAAATATATTGTTATGATCTGTGTGCTTATGATTTTCTGGTTTTATTGCTCCAGCATGTGCCAGCTTATTAATTATGCAATTTCCCCTCTTCGAGTACCACAAAAATCTTAAAATACTGGTATTTCTTCCATGGGGTTAAATATTCACACACTAATTTATACCAAAAGCTTACCAAGCCCGTGTATACAATCTAATTATAAATATATAATATATCCTGTAATTTATTAAGCAAAGATGTTTTTCCTTTCATGTGCTGTGACTGCCTTGTAGTCAACCAGTTATATCTTCCTGACAGGCTAAAGGCTCACTCAAATTTACCACTACAACCTACTTGCTGCCACTTCTGAAGGTAAATACTTGATAAAAAATAGTGAAGAGCTTTGTAATCTGGGCACAGAGCAGTGACAGTGACGGAAACATGGATGGGTGACGATGGCAGCAACTGGCCCACTGTGGGCTCCTCTTCCTGGTGCAGGCACAAATATAACAGAGGTGCAGCAAAGGGCTCCATTCAAAGGCTATTGAAGGCAGCCGGGAGCTTTTCATTGCTTCTGGTGGGATTTGGATTCAGGCATAAGGGCAGAGGTTCTCAATCTTTTTATCAATACAGTTTTTATTTAAAACAAAATCCTAAGCCTTATAAAAAAATACCTAAACCAATTTTCTAAGTGGGATGACTTTTCTGAGATATGAGTGTGTCCTGAAGATGGATTTTTTTCAAGAAAACTTATGTCGGTATATACTAAGTGCAGGTGGCAAAAGAGGTAAATGAGACTAAACCAGATTTGTTACAAGTGAAGAGAATCTTAATAAGAAGTGTAAAGAATCTAAAAAGCATTTAATGCATTTGCCAAGAGAGAAAAGAAAAAGAAAAGAAGAAATAAAACTCCATTTGTTGTACCATCAAGAAGTTTTCTTTAAAAATGTGAAGCAGGTCTTATCCCCAGACAACAGGGACATACTTTTCCAAATTTTTAATCCTCTGAGACTCTGAAATTGGGCAAAAAAATTAAATGCTTCTCTCTGGAATAAAGTAATCAGATCTGCTGTTGCTGTCCATGTGTAGCTGGGTGCCATTGAGCAAACCCATCAGGCTGTAGCTTTACACCCAGCAGATGACCTCACACACAGTACAAATGTCTTGTATTTCATTCTCTGGATTAGGAAAAGCCAGCTTAGAGAGAATCTGCTAAAAAGCAACTGGAAGAAACATGCGTTTTGTTCACATTTCTAATTCTAGTGCTGCCATGAATATATTAAGCAGGACAACATTTACTTCTAAAAGCAAAAAGAAGAAATGGAGAATGATACCAATGTGGCACATTGCCACCAGGTAAAACATGTCGATTTAAAGCTAAGGAACACAGGTGACACAACAGTGTCTCCTCTGCATGGCTCTCAATCACTTTCCACCAGGAAAGATGGACAGAATTCCTGACCAACCTGTCCAGCTGTGGATGGGGGACTAAATGTCCCAATCTGCTTCTCTCTACAACTCCCTGAAAGGAGGCTGTAGAGAGGCGGGGGTCGGTCTCTTCTCCCAAGTCACAGATGATAGGACA
>JAOQGH010000012.1:145151644-145255453 GCA_025769975.1 Gallinago jamesoni
TTTTTTTTTTTATTGGTTGGACTAGATGATCTTAAAAGGTCCCTTCCAACCTAGGTGATTCTGTGATTCTGTGATCCTCTCACTGCGTTCTGTGAGCAGCCTGCACGTCCCTCTTTGCCTTCTTGCCCTCTTCTGCAAGTGGGATAACATATGTTGGAGGACCAGTTGGCCACCCAAGTGTCTCAGGTGGGATTATCCAGGTTTCTAGAACCACTGCTGAATCAACAACTGACCAAACACTTGATTCTGCAGATGGTTTTCTGATGGGTGTGTCTGGGTACGAGCATGCTGACTGCACCCACTCTACTACCAAGGGACTGGAGAGAAGGAAGGATGAGCAGGAGCCCAAAATGAGGCACTGAACCCCAAAACCCAGGAAGCCTCTGATCAAACTGGCCACCTTCAGCAGCAAAAAATCCCCCTTTCATATCTCAGAGACCACTGCATGGGGCTGCAAAGAGCTGTATCTGGATCTTCACCTCGAAGAGTGCACTTTGCATTAAGCTTTTCCTAGAAAGCAAGCGTTGAGGTCTGAACCCTGACCTGAGAGGGTCTGTAAAGCTCCTCTAGGCCTTATCAAAAGTGGAGTTTTGCCCAGTATGGACTTTTCTGTCCTATAACAACATGTGGGAGCTCCCACCCCTTCAGCCCGCCCATTCAGGGCTGCCCTTACTCACAAGTTGATGGTGCCTGTGGTGAGAGCGGTGACAATCCAGCGCAGGTCCAGGGTTTTGAAGGGAATCAGGATCATGCTCACATTTTCTGCCAGCTCTTTGTAGCTCTCAGGGTACATGAAGTGGTGGGTGGTCTTGCTCCCAACATCTGATTCATAGCCAGTGGTGGGGGCACGGTTCATTCTGCAGCCCAAAAGTAAGAAGTGAGAGTGAGGAACCAGGAAAAGGATGCAACACCCTGGAGAAGCCCCCATGCTGGCTCTGAGCAGAATGGGGTTTCTCTGCAACCCAGTGGTGTCTCCTGCAGAGACATTAGCTCAGCTCACAGCAGAAGTGTCAGGAGGACAAGGAAAGATGTAGCTGAGGAGATGATGACAAGCATTGTACATTGCGAGACAACACGTTGCCCTGGTCACTGATAATGGGGGAGGTAAAATCTGTTTATCAAGATTATGCCAGGCAATGTTATTGCAATGCTCCCCCGGGTGAATTAGTTAAGTTTAACTCCCTCAAAGGGAGTTATTAGCGTAGGCAGAGTATCCTGCCAGCCTGCGAGGACCTGTTATGGAGTTAGTCTTTTCCCTGGCAGCAACCCACATCATACTATGTGGAAATACCCAGTAAAGCATGAGATTTACTGTGTTTTCTCTTGAGATTAGTCAGTCTGAGGTATAAAATATGGTGTTTTTTTCCATCAGGACAAAGTCAAAGATGGCATCTTAAGTTATCTTACTCACGCCCTGCCCTCAGGTCTGTGTACCTTCCCCACCATCTGTAGTGGGCCTGCCTGCATGGCATGGCAGAAGACAGATTTTGGACCTAGTCTAAGCAGGAAGGAGTAAGCAGGATTTTCCTTACACCATGAAAGCAGATAGTAAGCAAATAAAAGTGGGCTGGGACACAGTATTTGGAAGGAAAGGTGATCCCTCAGACTTCCTGGCTCTTCCCTGCACTTGGGTGTATGGCCAGAGCACATGCAAATGAGTATCAGGTCACCAAATATTTTGTTTGTTGGATTAACTCATAGAAGAGTCACCTTCTCCACACGTTTCCACAGTGAATCTTAAAACTTTGTGCCATCGATTCAGATCTGGCTTGAGATCCCTAAAATAGAAATCAGAGCCTGGAAGGTTCAATTTTGAATCGTTGAGAGTTTCTCCCTTTCCAAGGATGTTCTGCTATGGGGAAGGGTTAGATCTCAAAGCAGAAACCTGCACCCAAATATGTTACTCTTTTCTTACTACTACAAAAATAGCCTTTGAGTCTAGTAAAGCCTTTTCTGCATGAACATAGAAATGTAGGCCAGGAAAGATAAGAAAATTCTCACAGGAACAGGGCTGTCTCCATAGCAAGGGACATGGAGTTAAGCATAAATGCACCTCAGCTGCCTCCCATTTGCAACATGGGGGATTAATATCAAGGGGTCTTCACTTCCCTTCTTGGATCTGAAGACCAAGTTGGCTGCCTCTGCCTTTGGGGAGGTGCTTTTGGCAGAAGACAAGGCATGCAGCTGATGGAAGCAACACCTGAAAAGCTTTATCATGAAAGTTTAGATGTCATCTAAAGACTCTAGCGTGTGTCCAAGCCACATTGGAAGCCAAGTGGCCTAAGGTGGCTTAACAGTTCAAATAGCACTAATCTTCTGCTGATTCACTCTTGGCTTCAGTGCACAACTTCCTTCTAAAGGTTATGTTGCTTCTGAGAGTATATCCCACATGTGGGATTTTCAATAGCAATCCCTCCTTTCCAGGCCCTCTGACCTGCCCTGCGTTGCTCCCAAAATTGTGCTGTACCAGCAGCTGTGGCGTGAAAGCCGGACAACATTTTGGAGATTAACCTAGTCAGCCCAGATATCTTGTCTGCCCTCTAGGTGATTTGCTCTGCTTACTTAGTTCCCGCTTGTGTTTCACTGGGACAGTGTAGCCAGCCCTCATTGACATGAGAAAAAGAGGCAATGAGACCCTTCACAAAGTAGTTGCAGCCAACCAGTTGTCTCCTGTCCATTGCAAAGAGACTTTGGCTTTCCCACCTCACCATTGCTTAAGAATGAATCAATGCAAGAAAATAAAATCTGAAACAGTCAATTAAGTTTGTAAAAGATCACTTGTGAGTACTAGTTGCAGAAATAACTTTTACTCAAAACTGCAGGGTTTTTCAGGGATATTTTTTGACACAGACAATTATGATAGTGCAGAACAAACTACAGTATCAACACCTATTCATGTTTTGTTTTTTTTCCTAAGCTAAAACATGAGGTCATGTCTCCAATACCTACAGTTTACATCCTTGGAATTTAGATTTGACATAAGTACCAGATTTTACTAGATAGCCCCTGAAATCCTGTTTCTCACTTATGCCCAGAAATACCAGTGAACCTTAAACAACAGAGACATCTGGAGTTGAGGTGGTGCCTACTCACCTGAGCACGAAGTCATGGGAGTCAATATCTTGGCCATACTGAGACTGTCGAAGGTTCCCAGAGTTGCCCACGACAGCGCACCGTTTGCACGTGTAGGTACCTCGCTCCTGCAGTGGATCCCCATCCCCAGGAATGATCTCAAACAAATCCTTGAGAGTAGCATTAATATTCTTCGGAGTTTTCTCTCCTTGCAATTTCTGTTAGGGAAAAAAAATCACTTCAGGTTACCAATATCGCTGACTTGTATGTGAGCACGACATAGCTTCAAATATCTTCTCAAAGACCATTCTTGCATCTACCTGCAGACACTGTCTCCTTCCAATTAACTTTTTAAACTTGGTTCCCCCTTTCTCTTCCTTTTCCCTGTATTCCCTCACCTACTCCTTCTCTGTCTAGCCATGGTGGAACAGATCATTCATTTTCCCCAAGGCTGACCTTAGCAGAATAAATGTTCCTCTGGTATCTATAAGCCTAATCCTACCTTGGGCCAGATATCTTCTGTTAGGAAATGTATAAAATCTCTTTTAACCTTCCTAGGAAGGACAGAAGGGTCTCAGTGAACCTGATGGAGCAAAGAAGTGGGTGACACCCCTTCCACGAATTTTGTTATATGCCAGAAGTGGAAGTGGGAGGGAGATCTTATTGCTACTGTTCTGGACTGTGGAGGAACCAGCTGCTAGTGCAATAGGAAATTATGGTAGAGTTAGCCCTGAGGGTTGGAGATGTAAAATCATCTGAACAATTCTCCAGGATGAAGAAAACCACCCGGACCTTGGTCATTGTGTCTGTTGCCATGGAGGGAAACTCTTTTGTAGCAGCTCTGTGGTGCATGGTGGAAACAATGGCTGGATTGGGAAGGTATAGGCAAGATGCAGGGCAGATGATGGCCAAACACTCCCTTTCTGGGTCTCTGCTCTCTGAGGGCTACTAAAGAGGTTGGGAATGCTGGCAGGCTCACAGAAAGCATTGTCCACCCTCGTGGTGCTGCTTGCTTGGAAGTTCACAAAGGGAGAATGGCTCCTAACACAAAATCTGCCAAAAGCCTCAGCCCTTGCTCTGCCAGCCCAGGGCAAGGAGAGACAGGGAGGGAGGGAGGAGAAACACCTTTTCCCACGACTCCCAGCAATGGCCTGAGGCAATTTGGCTGTAGTTTCCCATGTATTTCCCTTGACTGCACCAGGAACTGTTAATTTGTCCTGCTATCTCTCTCTCACAGAAAAACAAACAGATGTATCACTGTATTTTTTGTTTAAATTTCATGCTGTCTCTTTGCAGACTTATGTAAAGGAACAAGAGGTCTGTGGAGCTCAGAGCTCCATGAGGACATTGGGGCCAGGAAAACTTGAAACAAAACAAAGAAATGTTACATACATAGACTTAATCTTCCTGCGAATCCTTGCTAGCTGATATATTCAATATGGGCTGTACAAGGTGATTAGGATGCAAGGTAATTAGGATGCCCAGACAACCATTGTCATTATTACCACTTATTTCACTATTCAGTGGATGGGTCAATTATTTACATGAAAAAGGTTATCTTCTAAATTTGTGTGTGATGCTGCAAACACATGTTCACATATCTAAACCCTTGTGTATTCTTCATGAATCCAATCTAACCTGATTTTACTCTGAATACATGAAAAACACCTAATGTTAGAAAGCCAGCAGCCTTCAAAACAAATGAAGACTTCATAGATGTCTTAGAGTATAATATCAAGTCTTTAAGGTAGAAGAATCCAACTCTTTTAAAAAAAGGAACTTGTTTTGAGTTATTTGAATATGAATGCGTATATACCTATGTATACTCTCTCACTCTGAAAGGTGAGCTGACTTTAACAGGCTTTAAGAAATGAAAGGGAAAACTGCCAAATATACACCAAAACATTTTTAAGAATATAAGTTATTCTGGGAAAAAATAAACAAACAAAAACGTAGCTTCAACTGAGTTTGCCTGAGAAAATGCAGGTGTGGAAGGTAATTTTCAGAAAATTCTATGTATCTAAGTCCCCGTTTTAAGTTAAATTGCCTTTTCAGCAGAATGGTAACATCTGGAAAGGAAAGGACCTGGAGCATCGACTTCTGATGCATTAAAATGGTAAGAAACATTATCGTGGGCAGGTGCCTCCACTGACACAAAGCAATGATCTACATTTTCTTTGTGTTATGCTGCTATCGGTCTAGGGTAACTCTACTGAAACCAAGTAAAACATGGGCAGCAGTGAGAAAGCAGGACACCAGTGTCCTACGATCCCTCGCTTGCACAGTTTCCACTGCAGAGATTATTTACGTTAGAGAATCCCTCAATGACCTTAAATAGGACAATGACCTTATTGCAGTGTGTGCTGAACATCCATACAATAAGACTTCCGTCCTTAGCTCATTAAAACTGCTCTGTTTTAATTTTCTCAGTGATTATCTGATTGGACTACACTTTTCAGGCCTAATCTTCAATCGGCACTGGTTGGTCTTTGACATTTCAGCAAAACAGAGAAAACAGGCAATGAAGCTGGTTCACTCCAAGGCAGCTACAGCTTCTGAAAGTTCAGACTAAATGTGCCGCCAGTTCCTTATTGCACAACGTTTACTTGACTTCTTGAAAAAGACCATTTTAATAGCATTACAATTACAAGCAAATTATAGTTCACTTTTCCACACCAAATTTTTGTCCTTTTTTTTTTTTTTGAGTAATGTTGTCTTTTCTACTTTTTTTAACAAGCTCCCACAAGTCTGGCCTTTCCCATAAATCAGCAAAAGCACTGGGTGAAAGTCTGTCCATGTGCCACGTGGCTCTGCTGGAACAACATCCTCCCTCCAACTGCCATAGATGAGTGCCAGGGATAGGTGTGTGGATCTAGCTGCTAGAAGTGGGCTTAAATACACTGAAATGCCTGAACCCTGTGTCCTGAGTGAACTGGCTGCTTTTCTTGGAAGTCTGTGCAAGCAACAGCCCTGTCTAATGGTGCAGCTTAACCTCTTGCCCAAGTACAGAAAGCATCTTAACCCACCTTGTGTCCACATAGAAAATATCACTAGATCACTTAACACTCCAGCTCCCCTCCATAAAATATTTTTCTGGCACTTGAGAGTCAACTCTTCACCTTAGGGTGTTAGAAACTATAATTGGAGGTCCAGATTGAGAAATTTCCTAATCGTCTTCACAGGGAAGACAAACTACCCTGTCCTCCCAGACTCAGAAGCTCTCCACATGCAGACGTTTACTAGCTGGTTTTCCATCTTAGTTTAAAAAAAAAAAAAAAGCAAGGAAAAAAAAAAAAGGCAAGAAAAAAGAGCCCTCAAAGTTTATGCACTTCTTTTCTTTCCTCATGAATGGCTTTCCAAGGGAGAGCCTGTTCCTCCTTCTCGCACCACGGTGTGCACACCTCCATTAAGAATGACAAAGGACTTTGCTGATTTTATAAACTTCTCAGAAGGCTTCCCTGGGCTCTCCAGTACCATCACTTCACCAGCAATCACCAAGAAGAGCCTCTGAGTAAAGTTCTCCTAGTGCTTGTGCATCCCACATCCATGGACAAGCTTGACAGCATATTAAATACACCTTCAAAACCCCAATTTATTAGCAGATAATAGAAAAATATCCTGCTTGACCCGCAATCACTGGTGGAATGTGAATGCAGCTGGAGAATGGATCAAGAGACAACCCTGGTGGTGGACAGGCAGGTATAGCTGTGGATCTGACAGCTGCCAGCACTGCTGGGGCAGCCCTGCAGGCATACGGCCAGGCAGCCTGGGGAAACTGGTGTAGCAATACTGGGTTTTGTGGCTTTTCTAATTTTTTTAACTGTTTTTAAAAGATAAAGAGGGAATAAAGCCCCATGAGAATCTCTTTTGCACAGCTACTAATTGCCTCGCTGCAGCAGTTCGGAGGCATTAATACTCATGCAGCACTTCCCAGCTATAAGACATTGTACAAAGATTAATCCTAGCAACAGCCTGGTGGGGCAAATCCAGGTAATCTCCATTTTGCAGACTGACTGAGAGGTTAAAAGGAAACCATCAATTTTAAAAATGCCTCCTTGGTCTGGAAAATATGGCATTATTATTGTTGTATTTAATGTCCTGCAATTACTGCATCAAAGAGATTAAGGGGAAGAATATAGGGTTTTTCAAGAGCTTATGCTTTGTTTAATGATTTCTGTCTGTCAAAAAATATGCATTCTTAAATATGAATGTAGTGTGCATATATTATGTAAATAACATACCACAATACGTGCATGCCAAATGATATGATTTCTGACTTCCATGGCTGGTCCACACTACTATGAGGAGGAAAGGCCCTGCCTCCACCAGCTCTGCACACCCTCATTTCTGGCTGCAGGGTGCTTGCAGCTCAGCAGAGTGTATCGCAGAGCTTAGAGGGATCCATGAGCTTGGACCACCTTCAGACCCATCTGTCCTTGCCGCAGGAAACCCTGGAGCTGCAGCCCAGCTGGTCATACATGGGGGCTGCCAGCGGAGATAAGAAGTAGCCCTGGGTCAGGTTCTCCCAGTATGTCCAAGGCTGGTCTAAATGTCACACTTGTACCCAAGCAGTACAAAACCATGTGGGGATGGGCATGTAGCAGGCACTGGGACCAGAGCCTGGAACCTGGGCTTGATTTGGTATCACCTTCTGCAGGGAACATCCTACCTTCAGAGCCGTGAGCCTCTTGTACTTCTTTCAAAATATCACAGACAGTGCCCCAGTTTTAAGGAAGATTTCCAGTGATCAAAGTATTTGGGCAAATTTTCTACAAAGAGCATTCAAAATCGCATGAGTCAGGTGCCAAGTAGCTCTGCCGCTGTCTTAAAAATAAGTGCAGCTTCCATGACTTCCCCAGCTCCTGTGTTGGGGATGCCCTTTTGTTTGCCATCTGGTGAGCAAATCTTTAAGCCACATATTAAATTTTCTCCTGCAAACATAAGGACTAAAAGCTAACATTTTCTTTTAGATATGCTGATCACATGGCTCCAAGAGCTGAGCTTTCTCCCCTCCCCCCCAAAAAAAAGATAGCAAAACCCTCAAATATCATAAGATTTGATATAAAATTTGTTATATCATGGTAGTTTATGAACAATGTGCTACAGATAAGATTGCCGTGGAACTCTGAGCCTGATTTTACTTATCACAGCTTTAGTCTATCAACCTCAACAGGGTATTTTGGATATAGAACAGCAGGTTCTGATCTTGTATTTCTTGTACTTCCTGACCACCAAAACCAATACCAAAGCCCCCTGAGAATAAAACAAGAAAGCTATAAATAAATGCTATGCTGTGTTTCAGCATGCTGTGGAAATGTCCACAGCATTTGTGTCATGGAACAACAATGAAAAACTTGCAGGTGAACCAGCTCAGGGAGGTGGGAAAGAAAAGATAAACAGAAAGAAATGCATCACGTAACATAAAGTGCCAGTTCTAAAACACTGAGACTCTCAGTCCCTGCGTGTGCTGTGAGGGAAGGCAGAAGGATGGACAGACAGAGAGACATCAGGTAGAGGAGAAGAGACAGAGGGAGAGGAGGAGAGAGAGAGGAGGACAAGAAGAGAGAGAGGGAGGAAAGGAGGAAAGGAGGGAGGGAGGGAGGAAAGAAGGAAGGAAGGAAGGGAGGAAGGAAGGTCTAATGAGCTGGTTACAGTTCACAGTATTACTAATGCCCAGATCATCTCTGAGAGAGGACGACTCCAATCCATCTTTAAGTCACAATAAGCACAGAGCAGCTCGAGGGGTATACCCAGGAGGAGAATTTGGGCCATTATTTGTTACAGGACTAAAGTAATTAAGGGAGAGTTTATTAGCTTGGTAGATTTAAGTGAATTAAAACCAACAACCCCCTTGTTTCTGTGAACACAGAACAGCCAGGGACATTTTCAGATTCCTTCTCCAGAAGCAGCCCTGCCGTGTGCAGCAGGATGAGCTGCTGCAGGGATGGGGGGGATGCTGCCCTTCTCTTCCCTGCTCCTTCCTACTGCCCGGGTGGTACCACTCACTCCAGGATGGACAATGTAATTTTATTCACAGCAGCCAGGAATATTGTCTTCCAAAAAGCTACATTCCACCACACTAGAAGAGCTGAAATAATATCTTCTACAAGTAAACCATGAAGCAGCCTGGCAGCCATGCAAAGTGAAACCAGGCAAGTGAAACCACGCCAGCCTTTGGCCCCAAATGCCACTTAATCTCAAATACTGGTCATTAGGCTCTGAAATTTGCCATTGCTTTCCTAGAAGTGGATGGATAGTTATGCTACAGGACTATTTGGGTGAATAATTTTCATTCACATATCATAGAACCATGGAACAGTTTGGGCTGGAGGGGACCTTTAAAGGTTATCTAGTCCAACCCCCTGCAATAGGCAATCCCATCTTCCACTAGATCGGGTTGCTCAGAGCCCCATCCAACCTGACCTTGAATGTTTCCAGGGATGGGGCATCTACCACCTCTCTGGGCAACCTGTGCCAGTGTTTCACCACTCTCATTATAAGAATTTTTCTAATCTAAAATTTATATCTAATTATAAATCTAATCCAAATCTTTCCTCTTTTAATTTAAAGCCATTACCCCTTGTCCTATTGCAACAGGGCCCGCTAAAAAGTCTTTTTCCATCTCTCCTGTAGGCTCCCTTTATGTACTGAAATGCTGCTATAAGGTCTCCCCAGATCCTTCTCTTCTCCAGGTTGAACAACCCTAACGCGCTCAGCCTTTCCTCATAGGAGAGGTGCTCCAGCCCTCTGATCATCTTTGTGGCCTCCTCTGGACCCACCCCAACAGGTCAATGTCTTTCCTGTGCTGAGGGGTCCAGAGCTGGACACAATACTCCAGGTGGGGTCTCATCAGAACAGAGCAGAGGGGCAGAATCACCTCCCTTTCCCTGCTGGCCATGCTGCTTTTGATGCAGCCCAGGATACAGTCGACTTTCTGGGCTGCGAGTGCACACTGTCAGCTCATGTCCAGCTTTTCATCCACCAACACCCCTAAGTCCTTCTTGGCAGAGCTACTCACAATCCCTTCATCCCCCAGTTTGTGATGATACCGCGGGTTGCTCTGATCCAGGTGCAGGACCCTGCTGGTTGAACCTCATGAGGTTCACATAGGCTCACTTCTTGAGCCAGTCCAGGTCCCTCTGGATGGCGTCCCCTCCCTTGGGCCTGTCAACTGCGCCATTCAACAACAGGGTTATACAGCAACAGGGTTAATGGGAAGGGAGGGCGGACTGAGCTTGGGAGACAGACAGCTCTCTGGCAAGGGCTCTGCCTGTGTTTAGTCCAAGCACATCACATGGGTCTCCCTGTGACAGGAAAGTCACAGCCTTATAATAAATAGCTCCAGTGCAGTCACCGTCGTCTCAGTTACAGCATAATGAAACCACCACGCAATCTGAAGTCAGTTCCTGAGTGTGAACACACAGTCATTTCTCCCCGGAAAAGAAGTTTAAGCAATCTCAGGACTCTTCAAACTTCATCTTTTAGGAAAAAATATAGTACAAAAGTCACAAATTATTGAGTTGGCAAAGCAAACGAGAGTAAAGCATGGCCATAAGCAATGCTTTCTTTAAAACTGGCAGAAATCTCAGAATCACTTTGAAGCCAAGCCTAAAAATGAACAGGATGCACTTGGGAATTACTTACTGTAGAACTGACTCTGTCTCAGAAAGGCTTACTCAAAGCAACATGTGTATAGGAAACAGCTTGCAATGAGGACCTGAGGCCACATGATGCCTGGGTTTTCCCAGGAACATCTTTCAGAGGAGTCAGGGCACCTTCTCCACATACTGTAGATTAGGGTAAGTATTGTCAGTAAGCAACTGATTTCCAATAACAAAAAACAGTTTTGGGGGACATCAAAATATTTCACATGTTCTAGCTGAAGATAAGTTCTAGTTGAAAAAAAAACTATGGTGGAAAAAGTGTAGAAATCTTAGAAGATTTATTTTTACCATCTAAAAAAAAATGCTTTGATTTTGTGTTCTGAAGTGGTATATTCCCTTTGAACTGGACCTGAATTGAAAAAAAAGAATGCAAACACTAAAAATAGGGTTAGACAGCCCTGAAAATTAATGGACAGCTTTTATTTGGGCTGGGGGTGGGGGAATAGGAAAAGAAAAAAGACTTTTGGCTGTCCTGAAAGTCAGTACTTTTTAATTTAGCTGAAAAAGAAACAACTCTACTCCCCAAAAAAATCTGTTTCGAGTTGAGCTGAAGTAAGATATTTGTGGGTATTGTTATGGTGTTTTTTTAGTTTCACTACAAGAAGGAGAATCAGAAATTCAGACTTCTGTACTGAACGTCCTGAGCTTTTTCTTCCTTTTTAGTATTGTTTTCTTTGGTGGTTTTTTTTTTTTTTTTTTAATTTTAAGAAAATGGATTGAAACTTCACGTTCAAATCAGAGTGGGGTCTGTGTAGAATGCAGCATGGCTTCGCTCAGGTGTGATGCGTGAGAGTTTGGCAGAGCACCCTTAGCACAGGCACCCTACCCACCCAGCCTTGTCTTGCATGACTCCTCCTCAGCCTGGGTGCTGCAGGAGCTCACCCAACACCAATATCAGGATTTAGGATTGATCAGCCCACTCTCTCCTCAGCACCTCCTCGAGGTGCTGAGTGCTCCCTTTTTTTTTATTGAGAGGCAATTGGAAGGCAGCTCACAACCAGCCTCAACACACATGGTGTCCATGAGCAACCTCATCCTCTCATCTACTGATCTTGATTTGGGGCATCCTCTCTCCTCTGAAAATTGGCACCAGTTCAGTTCCCTGATGAAACTTCAGCCCAGGACAAAGCGAACCAGGACCTGAGCTTACCATCTTCCCTTCTCATGACTCCAGCAAATCCCAGCTAGGAAATGTGGGGACCAGAAGGAAAAGTGTCCCCGGGGCTGCAAGAAAAAACACGAGCAATGGGAAATCTGAGTCATGGCCAAGGGAGAGGTGAAAGGATGCGATGCTTAGAATATGTGGGACTTATGAGAAAAAGGAGGGTTGCATCTTAAAATGAGGATATAATTAATGCAGTAGTTAACAACATTGCTCAGTGGCATCTCTTTTTCACCAGTAAATGTGACAGCCAATGGAGTAACGAGTGATAAATCAAATAGAGCCTCATTGCACAGCACTTGACACCTCCTCCAAAACTTAAAGGTCCCCGCTGTGAAAGTGGGTGCCTGCTGGAGGGAACTTCCCAAAGTACCAAAGAAGAGCTGAAAGCCCCAAATTCAACATCCAAGGTTGTACTTGGTACAGGACACTAAGGTGCAGGAAGCTGCGTGTTCAAAGGAAGTCACAGGGACACTATTTTTTTCTGAAGAGGGGGAAAGCAACTCATAATGAAACTGGGATTTGACAGGGGTTGCTGCAGCCGTAAACAATTAATTTAATCAATGTCTTGTTCAAGAGAACATAAAAGGGGATTTAATTAGGCAAAATGTCAAGATGTGCCTTCTTCCCACCTGTGCTTTTCGAACAAGGTATCCGTTAACTTTCGTGATGCTAGGATAGGGCTCTTTGGACCACCCTGCTCAAGGATGCACAGGGGCTGCTCCTTCTCAGTAACCCATGGCTGCCCATGAGCTTTACAGACAGGTTTTACATCACCAGCCACAACAGGGAACGTTTTCATACACATGGAATTAGTCATTTTCTGTTTAATCCTGCTAATTATTCACATGTCTTATGGTAGGGAGAGCCCCAGGTCAATTACGCGCTTCACAATGAGTTTGCTTTGAATTTCACTGAATCATTAGAGTTGGAAGGGACCGTAGAGATCATCTAGTCCAACTTCCCTGCTGAAGCAGGATTGCCTAGAGCATGTTAGAGCATGTTTCTCAGGACGGCATCCAGGCAGGTCTCGAAAATCTCCAAAGAAGGGGACTCCACAATCTCCCTGGGCAGCCTCTTCCAGGGCTCTGCCACCCTCACCCTAAAGAAATTTTTCCTCATATTTGAGTGGAATCTCCTATGTTCCAACTTATGCCTGTTACCCCTCTCCTCTCACTGGCAACCACTGAAAAGAGTCTGGCTCCCTCCTCCTTCAAACCACCCTTTAGATACTTATAGGCATTAACAAGGTCTCCCCTCAGTCTTCTCTTCTACAGACTAAAGAGTCCTTTAGTCTGTAGGATGGACAGCAAAAGCCTTTTTACCATCCGAAGCGAAACAAGCCATTTTCAGAACTCTAGTTTTTCAAAGAGAAGGAAGGAAAAAAGAAAGGCAATATTGCCATTTGCAAATTCTGGCTTCACCACCTATCTCTGCCAGGGACTTTTCTAACTCGGAGCAAGTGAACGTGCGCTCCGAGTGTCTGAGAACTAAACAGCAGCACGAACGCCCACTTCCTTCCACCTCTGCCTCTGCCTTCTCAGCTGAGATGGCAGATGCTGTTAGCAGGAACCGTCTCTCACTATCTGCTCGGCATCGCTCAAAGCCCGGCACCTCAACCATCGCACGAACACCGGACCGACTCCACACCTCCCACTTACCAGCCACCATCTGTAGCTGTCTTCTGGGATCAAGGCATTCTGTGAGGTCAGGAAAGGTTGCATAGTTGAATTAAATCTCTGATCGAACCAGAGGGAATGTCCCAGCTCAGAAATGCACGTGCGACAGCTGCATGGTCTCCTGGGGTACTTGAAGAGTTTCTGGACTTGCTCAGAAAACTGCATGATGAGATGTCTCAGATCCCAGGTGGTCGTGGTCACCTGGTGCGTGTAGTTCAGCAGAAATGACGTTACTGTGATGAGCAAAAAGGCGAAGGTAAACACTTTCACGTTCCTCCTCCTTACGACGACCATCTTTCCACTGGGGTTCTGCCGCTGGCCAAGCACGATGTAGGGTCCAACGTAAGGCAAAAAGGAAAGGGTGCTGCAGGCATCTGCCAGTTACCACCCTGGGCTTAGGCTGCACATACCGCCTCCACTACCTCCATCCATAAAGGAAGAAGATCCATTTCCCCAAAATGGTCTTAAAAAAGGCAAAACTGGGTATTTCCTTTCACCTTCTCACCGTGCTTCCAAGTCTCTTCCACCTCTCCGTGACCTGCTGCTAACCTCTCCTGATGAGGGTTCAATGAAGTTGAACCTTCTTGCCCTTCCACAGACCAGAAGATTTAGAGAAGAACAATATTAGCATTAAAACAGGTTTTCTATGTGGGACCAAGCCGTAAATTAAAGCAAGCAAATTGTAGAAAGAAGAGGGTAGTTATATTTTTTCCTTGAAAGTTAGTTCACAAAGGATCAAATCATCCAGGGATGTATATTCCAGCAGAGACGTGCATTGATGTCCATTTAAGCCATGGAGAGCAGTTTGCAGCCTGGAAATACACACACAAAAAAAAAAAAAAATAGTCAGAAACTTTTTTAAATTCCTCCCAACCTAATTTCTCTGCTTTTCTCTCCTCGTACCAAAACTTCTGAGCAGCTCAGAGCCCTCAACACAGCTGCAATTTCTGCAGTGGTATTTGCATACTAAGAAGTTTCAGGGTGAAATCTCCGAAAGAGCAGAGCATCGACCTGTGGACATTGAGTCCCCTTCTATTGAATCAGCCTTGGGCACCTTTGAATTACAGTTTGTAGCCATTTGAATGGCAATGACTGACCTCCTTCCCTTAGGCTGACCTTCATAGCCACAAGATATGCAGTAAAGGGTTCATAACTCAAACCAGCTGAACAGAAAGCACCCAGCAAAGAAAGGAGGAGCAGAACAGGGAGAAAAAAGAATCGGTTCCTTTCTCTTCCTCACCCCAACTGGCTTAATTTTTCAAGGATCAAGTTTGGACTCAGAGATTCAGAGAAAGCCACGCAAGAACAGCTCATACGTCCTGGGACTGATAGGGGAAATCAAAGTACAAATGGCTTTTGTTTCATGTGGATCATTGCTCTTCTTGCTGCCAAGGAAGGGTAGGTGAGGGATCTCAGAGAGTTCCTGTGAGATCCCAAGCCGGGCAGAGAGGCTGAGAGCTGCCACACCTCGGCTAGTCGGGGAAAAGAGGAGAACCTGGAGCTCCTCTCTGTTCCCCTCCTGGTGTCCCCTGCCTGGCAGCAGTGATTTAAACAAGTTTTTAAAAGCCAAAACATGGATCCCTTCCTCACAAGATGCCATTGTTTTGTGGGAAGAAAAAAAGGGTTGTGGTTTTTAAAACGTCAGATGTTTGCAAAAAGTCCCAAAAGTGCCATTGCTTAAATATCACTCTTCTGATTAAAAGAAAAATATAAAAATGAATTAAAAAAAAAATCAGAGAAGCATCTCTGTCAGAATGTGCACAATTTACAAACAAGCAAAAGCCCAGCAACAAAAGTCTCAGCCAGCTGCAGGCTTCAGGCAGCAAAGAGCAAAACTGCAACTGTTACTGTTAAAAAACATCATTTTAACCCATCCTGTGCACCACATTGATGCAAGATCCTCCTCATTTCATCATTCAAAACTGTTGCTTACCCAGACGTGGGGGAAGCGCATCTGGTGGCCATAGTTCTGGGCTGGGGGCAGCATCCCCAGCTTTGTTACTGGTTTTTCTCCTGAGGAGCTGCGAGGAGCTGCCCAAGGCCAAAACCGCTTTTCCAAAGGGTTTGACATGGTGCCTTGGAGACAGCACAGGCCTGGTTTTTAAAGACAGCGTGTAAATATTTACCGAGTCCCGTAAAGCCAAATCCCGGAGGCAGCCTCAGACCGTGGTCTTAAGCCTCTGCTCTGCCTCAGGTCCCTCATCTGCAGCACGTGACGGGTGGTGTGTGCTGTTCAATTAGCCGCTGTTTGCCAAATGCCTCGAGATTTATTTTAAGTCTGGCCCCTACAAATGCATTTACAGGAGCTCAAGGGCTGACAAGTGGGTCAGGCTGGATAACAAAAGGCTTTATTAACCCCAGCTGCTCGGGCTCACCCACACCAGTAAATTAACCGGCACCGGGGAACAACCCTGCGCCTTGCTTTAACTTTTCAGAGGGAAGTTTTGGAGCTAACCAGAAATCTTCCAAACTGCTGCCGGGCACAGTTTGGGAATCTCAACCCAAAAGGCAGCAGGGGTGCTGCTGCTGTGCCTTGGAGAGGTAGAAAGGCAGCTTGAGAGCATGGGCCCCCCCATGTGTGGTCCCGTCCACACCAGCTGCCCTCCGTGTTGGAGCGCGACCACAAACACATTTGCTTCACTAGCCTGGATGTAGTTGTTTGTCTAAACAAAAACACAGCCGCTGAACACCACCCCCACCCCCCCACCCCCCTTCCCAAAATACGCCAGATCCCAGAAGCAGATTGATTCTCCATTTATGGACCGGATAATTCCAGTGTTGCAATGCTGGCGGGTCTAACCCCTACTGCCGGAAACACTTGGCCAATTCAATATTTGTAAACACAGCTCCTGCTCTTCTATTATTTTTTTAAGTGGAGGAGAGAGGAGGATTATGCAGCCTTTCTTGGGAAAGCCTATAAAATGGAGTATTGTTCATGAAAGAAACAGTTCTGGCCTCCAAAACAAACACCCATTTCAATCAGATTTTTTTTTTTTTTTTTTGCAACTGAGCTAAGGTTAAACTTGTATTTAGTATTTGAAAAGAAAAAAAAAAAAAACACACCAGTATTTATGCAGTGGACTGCAATGTTACGAACTCCTAATCATCCTGTGTTTTATAGCTCATAATGGGAAGGTGAGAAACCAGAACTCCTCCTATGGCCCTTTTCCATTGTGGAAATAATAAACACCAGATACTCTATTTTAATTCTCACTATTTTCCATTTCCTATAAATGCTCTTGTTTCCTATGGATACTCAGGATTGAAAAAAACCCACAATATACATATATATCACCTGACAGAAAGGCTCTGGGGACTATAAATGTGATTTAGGGCCTGAGGAAAAGGAAGGCTGAAATGAATGGAATATACTTTCATCAAGTCCACTGGGACTTGGACCTGACCCATTTTTTTTTTTCCTTTCTTAAAACACAAGTTACATCCAACCCAGACTTCAGTATTTTCACTCTTCCCAGCATCTTGCACCGCATCTTAGGCCATCCCTGAGTCTTCTTTTGCTCACATGTATTCATAAATCTTTGCCAAAGGGTTTCCATAGGGTTTGCCAAGGTGCCAGGAAGCAGGAAAGGCAGGGACGATGTGGAAGCAGCAGCTAGTGTGGGAAACCACGAAGGGCTGCTAACCCAAGCTGTTAGGAATGTGCTTTACCTCCTGAGACTATTTGCAATAGTTAATTTAAGTCATTACAAGTAAATAGAGTGATACCAGCCACGGTCCTTATCAACATACCTCAGCATGACCTTGGCACTTGTGCATCTGTGAACATGGTATTTTGGCTGCAAACCCAGAAGTAATTTCTGGGGACTTCAGGCAAGAAAATCTAAATTATATGCCCGGCCCTTGTCCCAGCTACGGTCCCCTCAGAGTTAAAGGGAGTTTAAGTACAGGCTGTGTGCGGCTGTGCCTGTGGGCAGCTGTCCCAGCTCAGCTCAAGCCAGCAGCAGGTTAAGCTACCTTAAGAGATTGGGTGCTTAAGGTCTTATCTGTGGTCTGGATTTCTCCTGCTACCTTCACACCTCCTCCCCCTTCCTACCTATACCCTTGTCCCCATGTAAGACACCCCTGTACGTGCCAGGATAATTATATTTATGTTGCCAACTCCCAACACTTAGTGACATGCAATGCAGGGAAAACGTGAAACGACGTTCCTGGGCAGGAGCAGTGGGGCAGGTTCCTCCAAATTCTGCCCTGAGTGTAGGAGTGGGTCCGGTGTAGTCATAAAGGAGAACAGAGCTTCTTTTCTTTTCTGTTATAAAATATACCGGGATCAATCCATTGTGATTGTTTGCCTTCATTGTCTTCGCGCATTTTAGAAAGAAGGAAGAGAAAGACCTGTTTGGTTTTTTTCTTTCCTTTTTTTTTTTTTTTTTTTTTTGTCCCCCAGGGTAGATCTTTTTTGCATTGTAAACTCACAATCTGTGAGTTTAATCTGTAAGTCTCACAAGAATGTCCCTAGTCCCTTGCTGGTTTGGCAATTAACAGACAAGGATAAAAACACATCAGTTCAATGGACTAATATAAAGCAATTCTTAACACCTTAAGGAAATTTTTTTTTTTTTTGACAACTCCACCTACAAATGCAATGTATTCTTACTGCACTTGCTAAATCATCGTGGCAAAAGCGTGTCTGTACACCCACAAAGGAGTACAGCGAGACAATGGCAGGAGGGGGACAAATAATACCTTGTCTTGAAGGCTCCCAGGTCCATCCCAGGAACCATCAGCCCAACAAAGGCCCATTTCTTTAAGCCCAAAGAAGCACTGTTCCCACATTGCACAAAGGCAGGTGGGAACCCAAATTAAGGACTCAAAAAGAACACCCTGCCTACATCCCTCCTAGGGCTGGCCCAGAGGAGCCTCAGCCCCAGGCATGAAACTCACCCAGATAAATTAACCCCAGAGCACTTTTGAGATGGAGAATGGCTGCTGCCTGGGGGCATGGGACACATGGGGTGCAAGGCAAGAGCATTTGGGGATCACACAAGATCTGTGTGGCCAGCCACACAATATTAGCAGAATTATTGGTTTCTTGAATTGTTCTTAAGATGGGTCCTAAACAAAAAGTGTGTGAAAATCAGTAATGAAAAAACATCATTGCGGAAAAAAAAAAATCACTGTACTTCTCACTGCCCCCCCCCCCCAAGTTGTAAATGTCCCACTATTGTAGAGCTTGACCCCTTTTTGATGCCTACTTTGCTAGCAAAGAAGTACTCAGTACCAGCACCACTTTGAGGAGATCTTTGTTAGCTTGCGGTAGATGCTGACTCTTTGGGATCCGGCTTTTGCCTTCTGGTCTGAAACTCACATTAAAACCCCAGTGTGAAACACACTTCTCTAGTTTGATGTCACCAGCATTTTCCAGACACAGCGTGTCGGGCAGAGCAGCACAAAGGCAGAAGGGAAGAGCATCCCCGTACAGAGATATTTCCAGCTTTCTATTCACTTCTTGAATAGTTCAAAGGTCCTGAAGTTCTTTAGACTCAAAAGCCACATACCCACCGGCCCTAGCGGAAGCTAGGGAAGGACAACGTGACCTACTCCAGCCCTCTCATGACTGATGGTGGCCATTGTACAACCTTTCTACAGCCCACAGTATTTTCCAGCTGGAATCTCTATACTTCAAGGAGTAGAGATTTGCTGCAATTCGACTTCAAGAGACTGTGCTGTGCTAGAAAGGTCTCGGTAGCAGAACTGAAATGCCCATTTTCAGAAGCACAGCTCAGATTTCCCTCCCTTCCCCCCAAAACCTCCCAAGATGAATTAGTTTCCCAGCTAAGCCACTGAGAGCTATATTGTTATAAAGCCTTTTGGCAACACAAGCAGTATGTCCTCAAGCATCCTTCCTGCTGTTTTGGGACTTCCTTCGCATCCACACTTCTTGTGAGTAACTACTTGAGCAACCCTCTGTCTCAAAGCCCTGGCCTAGGAGAGGATGGAAGGTTAAATCTTGCTTTACTGCACCCCCGAAGGCCCGGAGAAGTCTCAGAAGATGTCATCCTAGGGCAGCAAAAAGCCTGTCTCTGGAAAAACACACATAGATTTCTGCCCCAGGTCGGTGCTTAGGCCTGGAGAGGAACAACAGAGGGGACTGTTTCTCTCCAAACCACAGGCTTGTCTGCCTTGCTCTGCTCATCGCTGGCTACCTCCCACTGCCCAGGCCTGGCTGACATTTATAAAGAAACACTTCATTGGTCTGACACCTTGCCAGAGACCTCTGAGCATGAGGCTTTTGCTACATGAGATGGATTGTGCAACTACAAGGCCGCCTGTCAGCCTGTCGGAGTTAAACACGGGGCAAAAAACCCGAATCTCCCTAAACCAGACAATGCTGGGAGCCCGTGTAAGCCCTCTGGTCCATCTCCTCCAGCTCCCAGAGATCAGTCTCGGCAGGCACATACAAAGGCTGGAGACGGGAGGGAACGCTACCTTTGCCCTTGCTCAGCCTTCGCAACTTCAGCCTGACATGCAACAACTCCTGACATGTTGCTGGCCCCATGGTGGTGGCAGGCACCATGTCGTTCTCACCAAAAGCCACCACAGGCTGCAGTTCTGGAAGAGCACCAGGTGCCACATGACCTTGCTCTTTTCCATCTGTAACAATTAAAATCAGACTGCATTTTGTTCCTCAGAGCTAAGTGACGCCTCTCTCCTGTCCATCTTTAGATCCTCACAGGGATGCCATAGGTGCTGCTGTCTTGTGTGCCCTCAGCCATGGAAGAGCATCCTCAAGTCCGACCTGCCTTTTAATCTGGGAGAAAAATTATGGATTCATAGAATCTTTTGGGTTGGAAAAGACTTTTAAGATAATCAAGTCCAACCATAAACTTAAAACTGCTGAATTCCATGATGTGTAACTCTTCTGCCCCATTCCTGACCATGCTGTGAACGTAAATGTACTTGACTATCACTGTCAAACAGGGTTGCAGCATCCAAGTCAGTCAAGTTCATTTCTATATTGCTCTCGGATTGATTACAACGCTCACCATAAGCAACTCCAAGTAATCATGTCAACACTGCCCACGAAACAAAACCAATCAGGAACATTTAAGCCTTGAGAAGAAGTAGCTTTAGACAAATTTGAAGGCAGCAACTCCTCCATGGCTCTTGAATTTGGAGCCAGCTATTGGGCGTTTCATCCATCACAGTGAACGGAAGAAAAACTGGAGGTGGTTTATGGAGCATAACTGCATGGCATTTTAGGTGCCAGCGATCTGAAAAGAAATCACTATGTATTTATGTCTTACCAGTGAGCAGGTTTGCTGGCAGGCTCTGGCTGGCCAGGAAGATAGGAGATTTCCCTGGTACTCTAACACACTCTAACACAGCCTGCCCTGCCTACGTGCATAATAGGTCTGTGCAGTCAGGGTAAGCAAACAGCTTTTCATGCAAGATGTCCGTAAGATTAACAGAAACTTGGGGGGGAAGTTGCATTCTGCTGCCTCGAAATAAATCTTTATCTTGGCAGACTTTATCAGGCACGTTGCTGGGTGGTCTGGAAATGAAAACTCCCCCGCAATGCTTGAGAAAAGGGCTGGAGGCTTTGGCTCGGAAGGGGTCATGATTCTGCCCCTACCTTTGGGCATTGAGAGCTGCCATCCCTGCCTCCTCCCACCAGGGTGAAGACCTTTTGTCCTCCGCCACCGCGGAGGGGTTTGCGGCAGCAAATGCTTCCTCTTCCCTTGCACACCAAGAGCCAGTTCCTGCAAGGGGTGTTTGGTCTAGAGAAATTGCCATTTTAATATCCAGGATTAATTGGGCTGTCCTCCCTGGGCTACAGTTCCTACTCATGTCTTTAGGCCGAGTGGGAATTTTTGCTTTGAATGGGGCTGGAAGTGCCACAAAAGATGTTCTGGCTCCAAAATCTCTGCCCTTGCCTGTCTACCATGTCTATGGCAGAGGTTGTCTTCGGTGGTGACATTGAGAGTGGTGGATGCTCCAATCATCTCCCCTATGGAGTTACAGGACAATTTTCCTCTGCTGCTGGGGAACCAATGTGGTCAGCAATGAGTCTGAAACAAAGTTTGCTCCAACCAATGGAGCTTGTATCAGCCTTTAAATGAAGAAGCATCCAGGAAAAAGTGACACCCTGGGCTTAAGTTTTTCCTCTCCTGGCTGATCGCAAATCTCACATTTGATGCTGCTAATTAATTCCAGAATCCCAACCAGCCTGTTGCCTTTCTGATAAATTCCATGTCCCCAACTGCTATCTCCTCATGCAGCACCTGGTCTTCAGCCTTGAGAGAGGAGTGAAACTGAGTTTGGTGTGAAGGGTAAGGCTGGGGGGAGCCTGGCTCCCCCCTCCCCGGTGGCACCAGCCATACAAGGACACCATTCATCTGTGTATCACTTATCACATGGATGACTGTGACTGCAGAACTAAATCCATGATCAATTTATTTCCAGTGGGAGCTATAATGTAAATAAATCACTGTTTATATAACAGCTCTTTGTTACTACATCCAGGGTAGGTATCATGCCAGGCTTGGTGAAAAAGCTCACTGATAACGTACCAAAATTTGCCAATATAAGCCAAATCTTAACTCTTCCAGGTTATTACGGTGCCAAAGGAGAACTCAGCCACGTCTGCAGACAATGGATCAGCAGCCTGTTGCAAACCTGCCCTTGGGTGTCTTCTTCATGGGATAAACTGGGAAAGACCAGTGAAAAAGGCAATTAATTCAAATCTAAGGGGCAGCTCCACTACCGACCTGTTTATCGTCGATTCCTTTGACTGAATCCTCAGATGAAGTATTTTCAGGACAAAACATGAGCACCAGAAAAGAGCACTGTTTAGCCAAGCCGTGAACAGCAGTGATTACAGCCAAGAGGCTGGAGACCACCAAGTCTCACCAGGGATGTTCTGAAAACCAGCAGTGGAAAAATAAACTGCTGGTAGTAACATCTTCCACATCTTCTGTCTTGCTAGAGAGTGATTTTTGAAGGAGCCCTTCCTCTTTGCACATACTCTATTAATCAAGAAATGACACCTCTGCTTCCCTGGTGGTACTTCATTTTCACTCATGTATTCCAAATCCCCTTCCCCACAGACTCATTGATGTTTTGAATAGCAAATATATCACTACAAGCTCTTAAAAATTAGTCTTTTCCTTCTTAATCCTGCAGTTTGTAATGCTGGGCAGATGCATAGGATTTACTTGCTGGACTATGAGAGTTTTTCTGTGGTGGGACAATATCTACTGATGGGTTGGGATGGGACTTCTTGTGTTGTCTCTGTAGAGGCTGGCACACTGCAAGCTGGGACAATAAAAACAACAAATCTGGTGAAAATCCTAATCTAAAATCCATTCAATCAATCTCTGTGAATTGCTCTACTTTGAAGAGTTCTTTAAAAACATCCAAGCAGACAACTGGATACATAAAAATTGCTGTTTGATTCCTGTTGACAACCTTTGACATCAGAGAATCCACAGGGGACAGAGTACCCTTGTACTCTCAAATCCTTCCCATGCCATTAGGTGATTTGTAGGCTGGGATCAAAGTTCTGTTTACCCTTTGCTTGGGAAAAAGGAGCTATCAACGGGATTTCCAGGACATCCATGTGTGTTTGCACCTAGCATAATTCTTTAAAGCTTCATAATAGGACAACCCTAGAGCTGGAGCTGGCAAGTTTTTCCAGCACACTTTTTGGGTTTTTTTTTGTTTGGTTGATGTTGGGTTTTTTTTTATCAGTTTGTCAAAATTAAATCTTTCTGTGGATTTTCTCTTTCAATAAACTTTAAAGAAAGGAAGATCTTCGACATTTAAAATGAAAAATTCTTGTTTTCATTTTGAAAAAATATCTTCTTCTGAAAATGTGTAATTTATGGTAATTAAAGGAAAGCAAAACATTTAGATGTTTAAAATAAAAAAAAAACCCAAACCAAAAACAACAACAACAAAAAAAACCCAACCCCCAAATCTCTATTTTCACTTGTGCTAGGAGAAGGGTAAAAAAAAATTATCACCTCTTCTTTTTGGTTTTACTTCATATTGGGCTGAATGTGAGTTTTTTTTTTAAGTTTTGCTAATTCCCCAAAGGCAGTAAGAGCACTACTTTCAGGTAATCCAAATACAGAAAAACAAATTAATGGTGGCAACAGTAGAAGCAGATACAGAGGCAAGCTAAAAGTAATGTAGAAGTCAATTCCTGTACATTCATTAGTTTCAGTTTTATAGGATTACAGGAGAGGATATAGGATTATTTCAGATTATAGGACACTTTAAACTAGAGGTGGAACTCAATCACATTGATAGCAGGTGTTTTCCTAGCCTGTCTATGAATATCCAGCTCAAAAATATTCACCAATCTATTTCTTGGTTAAAACTGTAGGGAAATGTATGTGACTATAAATACGGTTGTTCATGTGGAACAGACTTCAAAGAGTATGTTGCGAAGAACCCTGATTTCTGATATTAAGACAGTGATTAACACACTGCAGGGACCTTCATGACATTATAATTCCAAACGCAGAGAAAGATTAGATGATAATGATAATATTGATGGTGTGTCAGTAATCCCCAAGACATAGGAAATATATTTCTGGGCCCATGTGAGCGTCTCTGACTCTCTTCACTGGGATTCCTGCCTTGAAGCAATACCATGTAGTTGTTGGCACTGTGAGGTTGTTAACTCGTGTTCACACTGATGGGCTCCTCGTTAAACCAACAGTGTTTCTCTTACAATCGATGACACCAACTGATATGGCTCTGCATTAAACATTTATTCATCAGACAAACTGAATTCACTCTGGAGAAGGTTTAATGATACCACAGGGACTTTCTCCTTCATTCACCTGGGATTTTCGTTTAGTCTTTCTTGTGCTATGAAGGTGTCAAAATGCCGACAATTAAATTCAGAGGTGTTTTAGCATCTGTGCTTTGTCTGGACCTGGCAGTTAGTGCAAGTTACAGCAAAGACAAAATAATACTTTGAGTCTGTGCGCACTTATGAGAATTTGGCAGCCACAGTAAGTTTATAAGGAGTCAATAAATAATACACTAAAATTATATCACAGATATAAGCAACAAACTTGATACTGTGTTACAAGCCAGAATTACAAAGCCTTAGGCAGCTCATTTAATTGATTGATCATTTACATGTCCTTAGTAGGAGCCCTTTACCTATTTTAAACCAAATGCACTGTCTGCTCTTGTTCCCATCCTGGGCATCATCCAGCCCCTCTGCACAGAGTGACGGTCCCATTCCAGCTTTTGCCCCACATCTACAGCAGTGTTGACAGTCACGAAAGAAATGAAGGATTCAGACTGCCTTTTATCCAGAGGACTGCCAGGACTTTGGTTATCTCTAGCATCTGATGGAAAGGAGTAGCTGCCCAGAAAATGTAAAGTGAATGTGGTCCTTTGGTGCTCCATCAAGGGAAGTTTGCTTTGGGCTATAAGGTAGCCTGGGAATGGAAAAACCATAGCATTTCAATGAAGAAGAAGTTTTCTCTTTTTTTTCTGGACTTTTAAAGTGTTTTTAGAGAAACAAAGATTAGCATACATCAGAGTGGCACAGAAAAGGCATCCCATAATCCTAAATACGAAAATATGTCAAGAGCTGCATGCAAAATGGATTTGCATACATCAGAGCTGCACATACAGCTGCTCGACTGGGCATCCTGAACTGCATTAAAAATATTAATACTGAATTATGTGGGTGCTGGTAATTGAATGCTAGAGAATCACACAGAGACATGCACAAAACTATGGCATCTTTTCCACTTGTCTTACTTAGATGGTTAAAACAAAAAAAAAAAAAGAGATACTGTTAAGGTAGTCAGCAACCCTTAAATATTTAAGGATTTTCTGGTTCAAAGAGAAATTCAAAGTATCACTTATCCATACAGAAATAATTAGCAGAAGATTTAATTTATCTATTATTAAAATTTTCAGTTCTCAAATGGCATCATACTATCATCCATAGATTTTGTGAAAGCAGAATTTTTAACACAAGAAAGTGGTGATAAATTCAATATTGCTGCCCTCTGCAGTATTGTCAACCACATCCTTCCTAGAAATCAAGCCATAGCAGGCCAGGCACTGGAAATATCAGCCTGGATTTACACTTTTACCTGTGACAGAGTGGAAGAAGGAAGATCTCTGTCCTTGGGCTCTGATCATTGAACCAGGATGGGTAAGCCCCTGCTGCTTTCTTTTCCCCAGCAGTGATTTCTACCATCTGCCCAGTTGGTGGTGCATTAGAAAACCAAGAACAACTTCTTCTGCATCAACAAAAGATAAACACCACTCCTACAAGGGCTGGTTTAGTGCTGATCAGAAACTTCAGCTTCAGCCTTGGAGTCACTATCTTTAAGAGACCATGACTGTATCAGTGCTATGTCAGCACAAACCCCAGGGAGGAGCAACATCTAAAGCTAAATCCCATCCTTGGGTTCAAGATGATGTCTCCCATTCAAATGCTGAGAATGGGACCCCACATTCATTGCAATGTCCTTTCCCCATCTAAAACAACCCTCCTTTTCAGTGTGACAGGGGAGCTTTTTCTATCCATTGCAAACTTTTGTACATATTACTATTACAATGGATGTGGGATCCCATTCTAATTCCTATGAAAAGTTTCACAATAACTTTTAAAACAGGTCTAACAAAAATGTCACCATTTGCTCCAGCAATAATTTCTTGCAAGTTTTAATGGGCACAGTGTTAAAAATTAACAGTCCCCAATGACCGAAGGCAGCACATCCCTGGGGCTTTGAATTTTCTTTTAAATGAGCCACCAATTTGTGTCAAATAGTTTGCTTTGCAAGTGGGAGCTATAGGATTTTTATTTGTGTTTTTCCTTTATTAAGTAAAGGAAAAAAGAAAAGTCATTTCACCTTTAATTAAAACCTCTCAAGGATTTGTTGGCAAGTGTATACCAAGAAACTCTTGAAAACATGCCGTTCTGCTTGGCTTGATTTTAAATGGGGTAAGATGAGTTTTTCGTCTCTTTTATTATGTCTCTCTTGCTCAAAAAAAAAAAAAAAAGGTGAATGCTAAAAAATAATGACTGTATCCAAAGGGAAGTCATTACAAATACAGCTTAAATGTTCCCAGAGGAGAACTGGCTATGAGTTGTTATGGAGGAGACATAGCATTAGCTGAAGGGCATGCTTGTTTTTAAGTTCCTCTAAAAGGGTACAAGAGTCCCCAGCCCCACAACTGTTGTCACACTCAGCTACAAAGGGTTGATCCAGTTTGTGGTATTTGTTGTCCCTGAGGTGTTCCAAACCTCAGGAAAAGATAGTGGATAGCAGGGCATCTTGTGCCCCCCCAGACTGCCAGACCGCTCCTAGATGTTTGTCTAAAAGATGAAGTTTCTGGGGATCAACATCTCTGCTGCAGAGATGTTTCCAAACTTGTAGCTGATGGAAATCGTTCTCATTTTACAGCCTCCTCCTGTACCTCCTACTTCTGAATTTCATTGACCCTGCTCTGATTTATGTGCACGGCAGATTTGGTGCATCGCTGATTTGTATGAGAAACAGTGAGGAAAGTGTGGGAGACAGACGGCGACGGGGCTTACAGTGACAGCACATGGCAGGCGAACACAAAATGATCTTGCCCGAGTTTTACAAATATATGAAGCCATTTTTGTTCACGGAACTATCAGCCAGAAAGGCAGCCGAGGAGAGAACTGCTTACCCCTTGCAGCCACTCAGCGAGGTGCAGCTCCTGGCTGACACCCAAAACTGAGAGGATTTGGCTTTAATTCTGGACATTCATTCATAGACTCCTAAGAGGCTCAGCTGGGTGAGGTGCTGAGACGTTTCCTCCCATGCAAAGGTGGCACCAGCAGTTATGCATAACTATTTCAATAGAAGTTTGTCTAGCTCATTCTGAAAACAGCCAGTAGAGGAAATGCTCCTGCTTCTTATCAGCACAAGACCACTCGTGGCTCAGGCAGCAGCAAAAAATGCCCTTCCTCAAACTCTGAGTTAACAGTCTTAAAGAAAGAAAATGAAACAAGCCCAACCTCCAGATGAAACACTAGGCTGCAACTGTTCAGCCCTGAACCAAAACCAAACTCTTTGAGAAAATGGCAGAACGTTGCCCTGTGGCATCCACCTGCGGCTGAAGCTGCACCTTGCCTTGCACAGCGACACAGTGGGGCGAGAATCACAGAATTATAGAATCATTCGGGTTACAAAAGATCTTTAAGGTGAACTTAGCACTGCCCAGTCCAACACTATACCACGTCCATAACTGTCACATCTACACATCTTTTAAATACCGCCAGGGATGGTGACCCAACCACTTCCCTGAACAGCCTGTTCCAATGTTGGACAACCTTTTGAATGATGAAATTTTTCCAAACATCTAACCTAAACCTCCTCTGGTGCAACCTAAGGCCGTTTCCTCTTGTCCTATCACTTGTTACTTGGGAGAAGAGGAAAAGGTACAAAAGAAAGAGGAGAAGGTACAAGGAAAGAGGATTTGCCTGGATTAGCTGGGAGCAGGAAGGGGCAGGGAGCAGGTTGACTGCCCTGCTGACAAGGGCTTACAGCTGGAATTAACCCTTATACGGGTCCCACTGCTGCATGTAAGGAGGATGGGGGCGTGCAAGGATGTATCCATTCTGCAAATTTCTGCTAGTCTGAACCAACCAACCTCCCATTGTGATAAAAACCCTACAGCAAGGGTTTTCTACAGCATTGCCTCTCTTCCTCCCCATGGCTTCTATTAGAATCATGGAAGGGTTTGGGTTGGAAAGGACCTTTGAAGCCCATCTAGTCCAACCCCCACTGCAATGAGCAGGGACATCTTCAACATCTTCGGGTTTCTCAGAGCCCCATCCAACCTGACCTTGAATGCTTATGGGATGGGGCATTTACCACCTCTCTGGGCAACCTGGGCCAGTGTTTCTCCATCCTTATTGTAAAAAAAATCTTTTTTATCTAGTCTAAATATTCCCTCTTTTATTTAAAACCATTAGTCCTTCTCCTAGAGCTTTAGGCTCTAAGGTAGTACGAGTACCCACTCCAACTCATCCTCTGCCAAGCAGGACTGGGGCTGCAAAGCATCCATGAGGTAAAACATGATTCAGAGCTCAATCTGCTCAACACAGGCAGGACAATAATGGGATTTGCTTTCAAAAACAGCTTTACAAAAACCACGGAGGTGAGCTTCACATTCGGTGGTTGGATTTCACAACATTGTCACAGAAAACAGAGGGAATGAAGAATTTTTTTCAGCCCCACCAGTGATACTTTGGAGGAATAAAGCCCTTTTGTTTCCTAGATGCACAACAGCAATGTTCCTCTGCATGCAGGTGAGGTTCCTGCAGGAAATACCTGCCCCAAGCCCAGACAACACGGCTTTGTAAGAGCACACATGGCGTGTACATGTCCTCCCAACTCTAGGCTATCTAGCCCTGATGTGTAAAGCCCTTGGCATGACAGGTGTTGCACGTTACTTCAAGTTGCTCAGATGTCTTGAAATGACTGTAGGAATACCAAGCTAATTAAGAAATGAAAATAGAGCTGTCTTCCTGATGTGCAAGCAAAAAAAAGCAAACCTCTTAATAGCCTTAGACTAACTAACTAACTAAATAAAAAATTAAATTTTAGCAATGCCAGACTTGAAGTCACAAAATCTGGGTGGCATTTCTGGCTGTATGATGACAAACAAGCAATGGCCAAAGCACTCACTGATTTCATTTACTCCAAACTCCACCGAAGATGCTTAGGATCTGTTTGCAGAAGTGTTGAGTGTCTAACCCTCACTGGTCTCCACAATTTTAGTCAGTCAACACCCCCAAAAAGCCAGAGCACGAAGTTTGCAAGATTGCTCTTCAACCTCCAATTGACCCCTGCTTTCAGCAACGCCCAGCTTTGGTCTGACAGTGTGTCTTCCCATGCTCATACACAGACACTGCTCACATCCCAGCCGAGACAGGGCTTCATTACCAGTCTCAAAGCACAGTAGAAAGATGTCATGAAAATGGACTTAATAATCTCTGCTTTCATTTCCTGACCCACCGAGGCTGGTTTGCTGTGGGAGGATTAACCCGGAGCCAAATCCTCAGAGGAGGAGGTGGCACACAAGGAGCTGGTTATTCAAATAGTTATTCAACCCTCAACTTATTCAACTCTTCACCAAACATTGTGGGTTTTTTTTTCTGTGATCCCTCCAAATAACACTGTGCACATGGCAGGCTGCTGCCAGCTCTGTCTTACAGACGGGGAAGGGGTGAGCGAGCCTGCGGCCATCCGGCTCATTCTCACCCTTAGAGAGCTCAAGGCAGGAATGCAACATTCAGCCCCGGCTCCTAACTCTGCTCCTGGCTCCACGCCTTCCCTTTCCCACGGCTGCTCGGCATTTGAAGGTAAATCATTAGGAGCAGGAAGCTGGAGCAGCAGTAGAAATACTACTTTGCCCTCTGCTCCCTTCATGCCTCTGACCCGCAGCTTTTTCAGGGCTTTATTTCAGCCTGGGTCCTCCGAGCACTTGTTAGGCAGCCATCCCTGGCAGGGCTAAAAATTAAGTTTAAGATGGAATTGGCTGTTGTTCTTATTGCTCTCTGATGCTGCCCTCAGCAAACTTTCTGGCATAATGGGCCACAGTCGGACTGAAAAAAGAAGCACAAGCCATGCAAAGGCTACCAATAAGGACAATTTAGTTTGCAAATCCACGGCTAGCTATCTTAACACCAGAAAGTAAGAGGAGATTCAGAGTATTTTAAGGCTTCCCTGGTCCCATTCACAACCTTGTGAGTGTGTTTGCAGCATCTCAAATCGTGTTTCGTTTACATCCACCATTCGTGGAGTGCTGCAGGCAGCCCACAACTTGCACTCACAGAGGTCACTCCTTGGTCCTTAACGACAGGAGCCTGGGGATCCACCAGAGAGGCTGTGCCCCTCTTTTCCCCAGCTGTGTTGGGACATTAAACCCTATTGCCTCTTCCAAAGGCATTCATTTTGCAGTGACTATAACAGCTCCTGCTGCAGAGCTTTCCCATTCCCAATCACCTTCTCTGATACCAACAGAGCTGCTAATTTGAATTACTGGCCCCCTTCCCCCCCATATGATAATCCCCATCTATAAGAACCTTGGAGTTAAGGGCTCACACGCTTTTTTTACAGATAACTTTACCACCAACTCAGTTTTCAAGAGCCTTTTCTTCCACTGTTCTGGACAAGATTAGCCACTGCAACTTGATTGTGTTGCTATGGCAGTAGTAAGAAAAAAAGTCGTTCCTTCTTCTTAAAAAAAACTAAAAATAAAATCAATAATTGGTATTATTGTGTAAGGTCTCTGACATTAATTATAAATAAATGGTAGACCTACTAAAATAAGAGAGTGAATTTATGGCAGCAGGCTGCATGCTGCTGCTGAAGCCTGTATGGCTGCCGTGATACAGATACGTTAATATAAAAAGTACTGGGAACTGCAGTTTACATTTTATTGCCTAGGAAAATGAATGTGTAAATAGCAATAAAATGCACAATTATTTAGCACAAAGCCAAAATACTCTGCAGCATTTATAGGCTGATGGATGGCTTGCCTGCCTGCTCTAATTTACCATAAAACAAGGAAGACAAGGACAAAGGAAAATAAACAATGGCTCCTGTCAATATGATTAGCTGTGAGATGCCAGGTGAGAGCAGCCGGTCTCTGAAGAGGGTAACACTGCACTGCTTCAGCTGGGTTTTGCTTTGGTAATTTAGCCCGGATCGCTGTGATGCTTGGCAAAGGCAACATCCCGGGAGCTGAGCAGGCAGGCAGGGATTGCTGCTCCCAGGGTCTTTATGGGCTCATCCCTGATGCCTCCAGCAGAAGGATGGAGCAGCTGCTTGGGGTGCCTGCAGCAGGAGGAGGGGGTTATTAGGCAGCTTTGATTGGTTTCTGAACAAGAAAAGGATCATAACGATGTAGAAGTCAGTGGTCAGTTGTCAGGGATATCACCCCTGACGTGACAAGAGGCAGGGAGAGCCTAAAAAAGACTGGGGAAAAAAGACAAAAGTCCTTCAGTGCCATCTGTTAAAAAGCAAGGAGAGACAGAGAAAGAAAAAAAAAAAAAATCATTTGAAAAACTTTAAGGGATAAAGTAAACTGCAGGCAGGGAGAGAGATACCAGCTGGCTCGCTGGCTGCAATTCAGAGACCTGTGGCGATGCCTGCAAAGGAGCCGCAGGGTCCCAGGCTGGGTCCCAACAGCAGGAGCTGAGCCCCAGCACCACAGTTATCTGCTGCCTCCACCTCCATCTCGGAGACACTGTGCTATTGTCACCCACACCATATTCAAGAGCATTTCTGAGTGTGACATGGGTAGATTAACAGCTGAAGTTGTTTATGCATTTACTTTCTAGCTAGGTATCTCCCTGTAGGCATACACAAGCCAAACTTTACATGCTGACTTTCTCCAGGACAGGGAAGCCATGTGGATCTATTCACATTTATGCAGTCCCTGTCAGGTCACTGAAGTTGTAGAGATGTGAACCTGGTGCTTAGTGTGATATTACCCTCAGTTTCCTTATGTGGTGCTCCCGCAGAGAGTAACATAAGTCACCTAGAAATGATGGAGCAGGTGAATGGAGGTGGATAAGCTCTTGACTTGCTCCCCACGAACAGCTGGGATGAGATCCAGGTGATGGAGCTCCAGCCTGGCATTGGGACACGTGCCTAATCTCACACTTTCAACTCGCACTTGTAATTTCAAAGTTAAGTTCTTCCACTGAGCAACCATGGCGCAGGGGCTCTCTCCCTCCATTGGCAATGTGGGGACTCATGGCTTCTCATTTACTGGGCTCCTAATTTAGACATGAAAATCAAAAGCCTAAGGAGAGGCAATGTGAATGACCCAGCATGCAAGGGAAGGATACATCAGTTGACAATAAACACAGAGATTTTTTTCAGTGCTGGACTTGTCAGTGTATTTTGAGCCTGTTCCGAGTTCACATAAAGCCAGTTGAGTCTTCCAAATGATTTGCACCAGCTGTTTTATCCAAAGTCCCTTTTTAAAAAAATTCTGGATGAATTTTAAGATTGCTCCTGTTTACAACAGTGGACATTAACTGCAGGGAACTCCTATATTCAACTGAATTAGGACAAAAAAATACAAAGTAAGAGAATGAAGATGGGCACTTCCTACCCAGATCTACTCCGTTCACTTCAATGAGAACTCCAGAAGCAGGTCCTGCAGGAAGGATTCTCCTTTAGCTAGAGCTGGGGTCCTGTGAAGGACTCCTGATGTGGCTTTTCAGACAAGGTTCAAAGCACAGAGCCGACAGAAAAGCTAGCAACATGTGCCACGATCTTTCATCAGTTATCAAGCTGCAATGTGGAAGCAAAAGTAGAATGCTAAATGCCTAGTTCTGCCCTTCCCCACGTTTCCCTTTATAAGACAAAAAATAAGTCAGTAATCATCAGTACAACTGCTTACTTGGATTTGAAAGCAGATAATAAATAGTACATCCGACTTTTAGTTATTAACATAACTAAGCTTATTGCATAATATCTGCTTATTTTTGGAAAGCAGCTCTTTCTACCTGTCCCAACAGCACATTACTGAGTTGGCAAGATGCAGGAGCTTTTAAGTGAATAAGAGAATTTCTTCAGACCAAACTCACTTGCCAGAAATTTCATTTCAAAAGTCTGGTTCACAATTACCCAACTTTTTGAAAGAAAAAGTCCCTTTAACTTAAAAGTCCCCTTGACCAGCTTTTCGGTAGCTTCCATTTCATTTGGTTGTGTGTGATATTTGCAGTTTATTTATCTCACAAATGATTACAAAGATAATTTTGGTAGAGAGGGCTTCTCTGCCAGACCACACACTCGGAGTGCTGAGATGACATATCTTCTGCCTTTCTTTGCTCAGGACAAAACCTGTTGCTCCAAAGCTGGAGTTAGACTCTCAGAAAATGGTCCCCAAATGGCCATCATCCTGCACCCTGTGCTGGTTCTACTCCCTGGAACTGGAGGCTTGACCATGGACCAGGCAGAGGACAAATTCCCCAGCGTACCCTGATTGGGTTTGGGCACCTCATCCCTGGACCACTGACAGATCTGAAACAGCTGAGGACTTTCTGAAAGGTTTTTAGGGCTTCTCTCTGCGGTTCTGTGCTGGCTCTCAGTAAGCAGTGGTATAGTCTGAATAGCCAGTCCCATTGTGCCTGTCATCCAGTGTTTATATTCCTTAGTTCAAATCTCATAAAAAACCCAATTGCCGGTCTTGGGATGATAAATCAGCATTTCAGAATTTACTCTTGCTTCCATGCAGTGCTATCAATCACATCCAATATATATTTTATAGTGCTTCCCTCTGACTTAACCTTATCATTGTACAAAGCGCAGTGTTGAGGAGGAGAACACCAGCATGTACCCAAATAGAAACAATTGCAAGGTTTTAGAGTTCAGAGTGTTGGTCTGGATGTGTATCTCTGAGTGGAGTTTTTAAGACTTTATGAAGATGACAATAAAGCCCCTGCTCCATGCCTTGGGATGCCTTAGCCCTTTAGTGCTCATAACCGTGGGAGAAAGAAAAGAGCCAAACCCATTAACCTTTCTGACTGCTTAGTCTGGTTTTGCCCCAGTAAGTCAACACTGCAGGAATACATTAGCACAACAAATAAGGCACTTGCTGGCACTTTAAGTGGTTCCTAACGTCCCTCCACAAAAGGGCAATGTGCTGTCATCATGACAAGCCAGGCACCAGATGCCTTTATTTTTAATTGCACTGAAGAGTTCGCGGTCTCATCCCAGGCTCCGCCCAAAGGCAAGACTGGTCACAGCCCTTCCCCAGGCAAGTGCTGCTCCGAGGTGTCATTTTCCCCCACACTGAAAAATGTTTCTACTTCATAAATTCATGGCGTGGGTTCAAATGTCTCCCAGAAGCTCTTTCAGCCAGAGCCATAAATATGGTTTTGCTCTTCAAATGCTGCATTGGCAGGAAAATCAAAGCTGCGCCACTGCATGGCCATTCCAGTTTGGAAACAAATTTTTTGGCTAAAATTTCTCCAGTCAACCTAATTCTACCTCGCCATCAATCACAACGGTCTGCTTAGATGAAGGCAATAGTCCGAGTGCTTTGTCTACAGAGAGTAACCCCTTGATTTTGGTGCTCTACTGAGCTTTTCTTCGAAGGTGAATTTCTACACGTGAATTATTTAGACAGAACCCTTCTCTCTCCTGGCTTGCTATTGAACTGTCTAGGAGACAGCATTTAAATGCAAGAAGGCAAAACAATTGTATTGACTGTCCTTTGTCCGGGTTTATTTAATTCTGTAAAGCAAACAGTTTGTGTGAAATGCAGTCCCGGTAATAAAATCGTATTGCACATTTGCTTATAGAGGGTCACCAGGGAGAGCAAATGCGCCTGTACTCAGCAATAAATGTTTGATTCCGTGTTGCACAGCAATTATTCAAAATGAGAGAGACTATTGGATCCAAGACTGCTGCCCTTTAGGACTCAGCCTGTCAAGTTGCATTGCTCTGTACTTTTTATCCAAGTGGATTTCATCTCTACGCTCCTACTGCTGGGTGATATTCAAGTCTTTAAGTCCAAGGAGCACCAAGCTTGAAAAACAACATTTGATTTCCAGACTGCCCTTTTTTTGTTAAAAGGAACATTGTGTTATTATTGTTATTATTATTCTCATTATCATTGTTATTGTTACTGTTGTTCAATATGTAATAGTGTATTAAACAAGAAAATTTAATATGCATAGGTGGTTTATTTTGAGACTCTGAAGAAAGGCAGAGATTTCCATTTAATCACCCCTAAAATTGCTTCTTCCCTAGCTTTAAAAATGCCATAACTTTAATCATCAAGGGGAAGTTATGTTGCTATCGTATATTTATTTTCCCTCTGGTCTGTACATACATGGGAAATTTATCAGGAATCTGGTATTTTTCTGTCTTTTGAAATTAAAAATGGAGTCATTAATATATTTTACACATAATATATTTTACATTCTCTATAGATACTTTCTCGAAATTTATTACCTATCTAGCCTTGCACTTGATAGACTTTTACATACCGCTCAGTGAAGAGAAATATAAGGAAATCCCACAGAGCTTAAGCGCACACAGAGATGTGTGCCATTTCCCCTTAAAGTAAAATTTAATCAACGCAATGCCACCCAACCCTGACCAGATGATCAGTCAATGCAGCTCTGAGTAATATCTTGGAAAGTCTAAGCCTACAGACAATTAAAGACCACTTAATCACAAAATTTAATGAAGATAATAATTAGGCGATGCATCCTGTTTAATGCACAAGGATGTGAGCTTTGCAGCTCCCGCTGCCAGATCGGAACTGAACAGAGGGATGGGGGAAAGAATCAGCAAAGTCAACAGACTACATCCTTGATGACAGAAGAAAAACTAAGCTCAAACAGCTTGCCAAATCCTTAAGAAGAACTCCAGCGCTTTCTGCCAGTTGAAAACCCAACCCTACAAGATTCTTTCAAAGATTTATTTCTTCAGAAGATCAACTTATTATTTTTTATTTGACCAGGCTTGAGAGATAAAGTTCGGGGTGCTGGCACAGTAGACGCTCTACTGGTGCTTAGTAAGCACTTCTTGCTCAGATAAACCTTGCCCTGAAGAATGGACAAGGCTGGAAAGGAAGAGCTCTATTAAGTGACTTTGTTAAGGTCAAAATGGAGACTACAAATCTGTCAGTCATCTTAGTCACCATACTACACTGCCTCTGGTGGGTCTAGCCAAAGAGTTTCAAGACTCCAGTTAATAATTTTTTTGAAATACCTCATATTTACTGTAAAAAAAGCAAAGTCAGTTTCTGGGATAGAATCTGTTAAGAGGATTTTTCCATATTTTCCTCTGACTTCAAAGTACCATGTGAGTCTCCTTGTTAGAGCCAAGTGACAGCCACACATCGCTGAGCTGGAGACACAGCGGCAGCAGCAATGCGTCTGTAAATGTTAAAAAGCCAAGAAACATGAAGGTTTGGATGAAAAAGCAGCGGGGTGTAGAAAATGGACTCGATGACCCGATAGGTCACTCTCATTTCTAAATTCTAAAAACCCACTGGGTTAAAAGTAGGATGAAAAGTAGATGCATTTGTTTTTCTTTAAACCAGTGCTATGTTATAGGTTGAGAGGGTCAGGAGTACTAGAAGGTCATAAGTAACTATAAATGCTCCCTCTGTGCAGAGAGAAGTGTCTGGGACAGCGTGTTAAACACTGCCTTGTTCTCGTGGTGAAGATGAGCATGTTTTGAAGGCCTGTTACTTATATTAAATTTAAAGACCTTTTATTTCTATTAAACATCATGGTCACAGTGGTTGGAAATCAGGGGCCAAGTCATTTGAAACAGCATCCCAGTGTTACATGCTGCCTTTTCTTCTGTCTATGCATGGTTTACTGTGAAAGGAAGAAGAAAGGAAAAACCTAAGGAAGGTGCATTGCATGGGTCTCCACCTTTCCTGTTGCAGTGCTGGGACCAGTTTGCACCAGCTGGGGATACTGGCTAATATTTTGAATTCATAAAGTAACTTCTCATAAGGGCCAGCAGAAAACAAACTCTACAGACTGACAGGGAAGTAAAATCCTTTCTTTATACATATGAGACTTAAAAAAAAAAAGAAGAAAGAAAGGAAAAATAGAGCTGGATGATGGTAAAATTTCAATGTTCAAAGCTGCTGTTAGCTGCAATGAATCTCTTTTGTAAATTCAGTGTCTTGAGCTGCACATACTTATCAAGAGTGTTATTATCAGCCATTGTGAGTCTGCAAACAAGAATTCCCACTGTATTTTAATGGCTGCTGGCCATACCCATCAAAAAGGGGACTCTAACAGACATACAGTTATCATTGTTCAAATTTTAATGAATATATGGCATTCCCATTCATTATTTAAGTGACATTCAGATGCAGTTTCAGTCAAAGCTGCCTCTTCATAAATGTTATTAGCTACAAATGCGCCTTTAATAAAATATTACACTGTGCAAAAATAAAGTGTTGTACTGATAATCAAAGGAAAATGAATGGAAGGAACTAAAATCCACAGCAATACAGTCTGAACTCCTTATTCACTCAAAAAGCTCTTTGATTTTAATGTGCGATTTCTCAGAGCCCAGCGCAGGAACATAGGGTCAGGGCCACCGGGCGCACACAAAGACACAAGAAACACCTTCTCCAAACTGCTGTGGCTCACACCCTGACTGCTGCCTGATTACTTGTATCAGAACAGGTCTATCTGTGGTCAGTTTGACCACAGCTCAATAATACCGTCTGCAAATCCAATATACGTGGCCCTCAGGACAGCTTTAGATTCATTATCCAACTCTTTGAACCACACACACTTTGGAAAACACTCTGTAAATTAGTGTTCAGGCCACTGAGTGAGGCTCAATGTGGTTAAGGCTCTGCTTTTCTCACGGGTGCTTGTATTTTTTGATAAACTTGTGTGCTGAGGTGTCTCAAGTCAGGCACTCAGAACCAAAACATCCTAAATCTAATCAGGTTGCAAACACTGGCCCCAGCCTGCTTGCTATCCAAGCCAGGAAGCAGCTATTTATTTTCTCTAAATTAATCCCAGCTCAGCAAGACACTTAAGCGCGCATTCAACTTTATAAAGACAGAGTGGGTTTCCCACTCACTTAAATAATGCAGATGCAAATGTTCTGCTGAATCAGGTCTATAAAAATCCAATAGCAGTTGGTAATAAATACTGTGACACACAAGAGCAATCTCTGCTCCGGAGCCAGGAGGTTGGAGCATGCTGCTGGCATCTCTAACACAGCATCCCCACCAGTGCCGTGGGATTGCCTCTGCTTCCCTGCATCCCACTCTATTCCCCAGGTCGAGAGCCACACACACTCCTCCTCCTTTCTCTCTCTGGGCATAAGAGGTGTCTATATATATAAGACATCTATTATGCAAGATTTATCTTGGGTTTTCCTGCCCCAGTCTTCGTGCATTTGAGATGAAAATACTGTCAGCGCCTAGGCTGGGTGTCTGAAGCAGGAGGGGTAAAAGCAGAGGTGGTTTATTTGCCAGAGTAGAAGGCTTTTCTTCTTCAGCAACTTTGTTTTAAACTTGCCTTATTTCTACCCAGGTAAATGGGCAAACTGCTAAGACACTGGAGTTGGGATCTTGCTTCCACTGGCAGTATATATGGAGGATGCCATAAGATGAAGGCAAAACTGGTCCCTGCTAAACCTGGTCAGCTCTGATAGACTCTGCTCCAGGAAAGAGTCAGAGAGACAACACCAAGAGATAAAACGGGATGCCCGAGTACAAATTGTTCACATCTAACCCCTTCTGGATAGCAGCCCTCTTCCCACCCTGGCACCTAAACTCTGCATGGATTTTGTCTTAAAGAAAAAAAGAAGTCATAATAATAGTAGTAGTAGTAGCAATAGTAGTAAAAATGTTCCCAGAGGTACCTGGAGTACCTGCACATTGACTCTTGGCAAGGGTGAGTATTTGCTATCTGTCTCATGGCTGTGCACAGCAGCCACCCAAAAATCAGGCATTTCTCTGCTTGTGCTTCCTTGGGGTCTCCCCATTGTATGTGTTGTGCCCGAAACTTGTGGACAAGATGGGCTTTTGCAGATGATGGTTACAACCATCAGTTTTGCTGAGAAGAGTGAGGGACATACTTCCTTCCCACCACTGAGTGTTCTGCTCAGGTAGGACAGGGAGGTTAAATCTCTTCTTCCACCTGAGGGGGAATTCAGCCACTGTATCTCACCTGCAAGATTAATAATCTGTGCCCCGGTAGAAAATAGCCAGTACTGCTTGATGGGTTTTTTCTTTAGAGGGGAGGAAGAGCTTGGCAGATACTTTTGGGTGAAGGCTCAAGGTGAAGCATCTGGAGCACAGGAAAAGTAGCCTCCTTTGTAGCCTTCAAAAGGCATGTCTTCGTGCCTCAGTTTCTGGGGAAGATCTGGTCCTTACTGATGTATGATATGTTAATAATACTTAGTGGCTGAAGGAAAAAAAAAAAACAAACAAACAACAAAACAATCTCCTAACATTAGCCAATTTAATAGCTTTAGGAGATGGATGAGCATCAAGAAATATAGGGCCACAGGGAGATGCTCCAGGGCAGAGAACAGTTTTATCAGAGTAAATCTGGATTAATTTAGCCACTTTTGGTGCATACTCCTTCCAGAGAAACACCAGTTTCTCTATGCATGGATAATGATTTTTTTCTTACTCTTCGGGTAAGCTCTTCACAAATACCCACCATTTGATCCTGAAGGTTCAACTTCATAAAGAAGTGGCAGTGGGAGGTGGTTATTCTCCAGCCTGGATGGCATCTGTCACTGTTGTCATTTTAAAAGGCAATTGTGAGAAGGCATCTCACCCAGGCTGCAAGAAACACCTTCTTTATCTTGAAACTCTTTCTGCAGGATTATTTCCATGGAACTTCTCCTCGGGTAGAGTTAAAATGCTCTCCAAATCATGCATTTATAAGCAAGGTAATTTCTCAGTGCCTTTGCTAGGTTTAAAAATTAAAATTAAAGCATTATTAGGGGCTAAGGGTCAGGTATGTACCCAGCCAGCTGGCTGGCAATGTCTCCACCTGGAACAAAGGGATCCCAAAATATACTTTTTTAATGAGAAGGATGGCCAAAAGCCAAGCAGAAGTTGCAGAGGATACCTCATTAAAGAAATTGATAAGCCTAAGTCAGGTCAATCTGTTTAAGTAACTCAATGGCTTCAGTCAGATAGGAATAGATGTGTTTAATTCGCCTTCAGAAAGGCAGCAGCACAGTGGGAGTGGAGGAGGAGACCTTGTAGGGAGCCATAAGCTTTCCATAAAAGTTGGTAATCATGGGGGAAGTCGCATCTGTGGTTTACTCACTTGGATGAGAGACATCTCACACAACGTGAGCTGAAACAGTTGTAGGCAGCGAGAGCAGCCGCACACGAGGAGCGGATCTGCATTCAGCAGGATGTGCTAATACCGTGGGATCTTCCCTGCATGGCCACAGCCTATGGGGGGAACGCAGGGGGCAAATGCCAAGACCCAAATGTAAGGCATCAGCCAGAACCTGATTTCTTTTTATACCTTCGCAGCGCTAGGAGAGCCTTCAGCAAACAAGCACGCTGCTTTTCCTGCTGGAACAAAAAGCTCCGAATACGGTTCTCACGTTGAAAGTCAAGCCCGGGGGCCCCAAACGGGAAAATAAATTCTTTGCAAGTCGAAAAGATCACGCCGTGAACCAAACAGCTCTGCCTGGCTTCCATCAGGATATCTGCTCTGCTTCCACTGCTCCGTGCTGATGGCAGGGTTATCATTAACTTCAGGATTTCCGTAACGCTGAGAACAGCAAAGCCACCGGCGCGCTGCTCATCCAGGCTGGAAACTGCCAGCAGCCCACCAGCTTCTCGCTAACGATCGCTGCTTACAGGGCACCCTATCAGCAGTAATTAGCAAACTGCTGCTAAGCTCAGAGACCTCATTTGCAGGTGACCCCACTGGTACGACTTTTGAGCTTATTTCACCATTGAGCAGAAAAATAATGTCTTTAAGTAATTGCACGGCTTGGTAATAGGTAAATAAGAACTTTGCTTCAAAAAAATTAAAGTAAACCTAACGTTGGTTTTATTGGGCAGATCTCAGCAGCAGCCCAACAGGAGGTTTTGTCATGCTTGAACTTAACTTACCTTCTAAAGATGATGTATAATAAATTATCATAATGATTAAGAGCCAAGCACAGCATAAATGGAGTCCCTATCACCCAGGCTTCAAGCAAACATGAAGCTGTACAATGTATGTGTGTACACAGTAATGAATAAGTATGTCTCTCACCGGCTTTTATTCCTTGCAGGCGTACTCTGAGGGGTTTGGTGCATGTCAGCAGCCCCAGCCATTAAATACCTTTCTGTCAGGCCTCAGAAATCATGAGGTTTTCAATTTTTTTAATAGACCTTCTGGTCTCAGCACTGGGAATCACACCTCAAAGCTTCTCCTGCTAATAGGAAAGTTAGAAAATGACTTAAACACATGAAGGAAGATATTTCCATGTTTCTACCCAACCTGGAAAGGGGGCGTTTTAGTGAAACACCATTAAAATAACCATGACAACATCATTAATCTTATCAACACAGCAACAATTTGCAAGTCTAAAACCTGCAGCTCCAAAGTCAAAGTGAAACCCATTTGTCGGGAATGAAGTAAAATATTCCTTACCCTGGGAAAAGGCACTACATCCCAGTTGAGGGCTCTACTGATTTTCCCACAGAGGCCATGTTAGGCAGGTACTTCACCAGGGATGTGGGGAAGCCAGGCATCTCAACCTCTTCTTGCTGCACAAACATCCCCTGCCCTACTCATGGCACAGAATCATAGAATCACAGAATAAATCATATTGAAATTATTTCAAAAGGTCGAAAGGGACCTTAAAGATCACCTAGTTCCAACCTCCCTGCCATTGGCAGGATGACCTTCCACTTGATCAGGTTGCTCAAAGCCTCATCCAACCTGAGCTTGAACACAGGTTCCTCCAGTAACAAGGACCCTCCAATACTCCACCACACACACAAATGTTGTCTCCTTTGGGATGAAAGGAGGCAACCCCAGGAGCTACACAGATTGGAGGGATGAGGATATTTTAGCCAGGATTTTGGCTAGATGATTACTGTCGACCATTAAGCTGTTCTTCTCTGGCTGGATTTATTGTTGATTCAACAAAGGAAAGTGCAGAGGGCTGAGTACCTGCCAAGCCTTTGCAGAGCAGTTGTGCCAAATGAAAAGAAAAAAAAAAAAAAGAAAGAAAAAAAGCCAGCGTAAGATCGGAAGGAAACCACAAACACTTGTTTTCTCTTACACCTGCAAAACTGAAGCTAACTTCCTTTTTCTCTCAATGGAAAACCTGAAAATGTATAGCCTTGGGAGAAAACCACCCCCAGCACTCTGAATACTTAAAATGGTTGTTTAAAAATCCTGTCCCCATCCCAGCCTTCACTTCCGAAGTTAAGCATATTTTGATTCACCTTCTCCTAGCAACTTACACTTAATCTTCTAGGGAAAATGAACGATAAAGCAATGAGAAGAGGGAAAAGCCTGACAAATGCCTGCATCCCCAAGACAGGCAGTTCTGCACAAGAGGACACAGCGGGAATCACTTGTGTCTTAAGGGTGGCGAGAGATGGGTGATCTGGATCTGCAGAGAGCTTGGGTTAATCAAATCACTTTTTCAGGGCTTTATGCCAGAGATAATCTGCTGAAAAAATGATCCATACAGCAGGGGAACAGCCAGATGCTTCCTGAGCATGAGATTTTAGGGTAGCATAAGATACGTATCAGGACACAGGTTCAGCATGGTCATCAACAGCAAGTCAGAGGGGGGAAAAAAGGTTAAAAAAAAATTGCAATACGGCAATGCAAATGCAGATATAAAGGGCAAAATGCTCTGTGCTGGGAAGTTGTCACTCCCTGATGTGTGGCACAGAGAAACAGCAGTGGTGAGAGCACCAGAGAGCTCAGAGAGTGCAAAGCCATATGCGGGCGGATAGTAATTTGGGGGACTCTCAGAAATCAGATGCTCACGAGAGGTTCAGCACAAACAAGGAAAGCATCACTGCGAAGCAGACAGCATTCCCAGCAACCTGAAATGCCACTTAATTTTATGTAAAAGCTACCGAAATTTTAAAAATCTGTATTTTAAAAGTCTAAGAATCACCCATCAGTGTCATTTTATATCTCAGAAGAACTGCCCACAACCTAGTCTGTTTTGTTTTTTTTTTTAACATAGTTCCTTAAATGTCTGAAATTAGGTAATTAAGCAAATAGTGCCTCTAGCAGACATTTGGGCTTTCTGTGGTCAGACTTTCCAGTTACATCATGTTTAACGACATCTTTCCTTGCCTCCAAGTACTTCAGTGTCTCAGAGGATTTTAGATCTCATCATATCTAAGGCTATAGCTGTCCAGCTAGTCACAAATACTCAAAATATCATGAGCTGAACACACAGAGAGACACAGAGCAGAGCGCTGGGCGGCAGAAGTGTGATACAGAATTACAATCTAAAGTCTTCTGAACAAGAACCATGTTTTCACATCCCACAGCTGCATTTGCAAGGCAGCGATCCTTTTATTTCTCTACAGAATGACCAATATTTTTAGCTTTATTCTTTTACATATTTAGTTATTCACAGAGAGCAGAAATTAATTTCTAAAGAAATTTCACTTCTGCATCCCCCATCCCTTCCTGAGAAAAGCCCATAAAAGTACTTTTATGTCAACATCTGTAAGAGCAATGGGGCTACCAAATTAAAAACAAACCCATTATAATATCAACAGTGACTTGCATACACAGTAGAGCTAGCCTACTGAAAAAAGTTCATGAACCCACTGCTACAAAACAACAGAGAAAAGCATCTGAACGGTGTGAACAAGGGGAAGTTGCCACAGAAGTTACAACTGGCCTGACATTTGTGCAGGAGAAATTCCATCCCCAGGTTACAGCACTCGGTGCTTCAGAAGACCACCAGAAAGTTGTGAAAGGCTCTTTAAGACAGGAAAAGCCACCTCCCCCTTAATTTTTCGAAGGAGGCAAGGCAACCCAAAGCAGGACATACAATATCTGGCATACCAGAAACCCTGCTTTTCCGGCTCACTCAAAACTGTAGCACAGTGGCAAGTTTCAGGGTCAACTAGACGTTGAGAAGGCAGCAACACTTCAGTGGAACTTAAGTGCTGTTATTTTTCATTTCAGAAAAAAAAAAAAAAAAAGCTAACGTTGTCCCTGTGGCAGAGGGATCAGGGCATCTTTTTATGCACGGGACAAAGCCAGGAATTGTGGAAAACAAACACTTTGCAAAAAGCTTCACGCAATGCACTTGTGGGTGCCTGGGATGAGGTCAGTCTGCACACCTCATCTATGAGAGGATACAAGGAGGGTTATGCAGTGGGAAGTCACTGTCTGGGTTAGATGTCAGCTACGCCATGCTTATTAACAAGATTGATTATTTGGGCTTTGACTCTTTGTTTATATGTAGTAAGCTTTCATGAAAAAGGGTCTGGGTCCTGGGGTCTGGAGGGCAGCTCTGAGTCAATCAGGCCAGTAATGTTTTATAAATCTCTACAGTAAGAGAAGCAGATGCTGTGAATTAGGACCATAAAGAAGCTTCTCCATCTCTTACACGCTCATCTACAACTCTTACATGCTCAGTGTTTCAATAGAAAACACCTAAATTTTCAATTTATTTTTTTTTTAAAACAACATAAAAGAAGCAAGCAGGCACAGCTCTCACTGATTTTCAGTAAGGTGCAAAGAGCTCAGTCTGTTTGGGCTCCATCTATTTTAAGCCTCCCATCAGCTTACCTGATAGACACAGCCTTAGGGCTTCAATTCAATACAGAAGAAAACCACGAAACTAATGTTAGCTCCCTCAGTTTAGATGCCCCAGCTTCTACCCTATAGCACTTACATCCCTAGCAAAAAGGTTAATGAGATCTCGCTCCTACCTATGTCAGGGCAGAACCCAGCTGATCTAATGTTACACCTCAACACTTGAGTTAGTCATCAAGGCTTCTTTAACTGTCAACAGGGACGAAGAGCCTATTTTTAGGATGGTTCCCCTTAAAATGAGACGAATCACATGCTAAAGTACCTATTTCTCCTTGTGAAAGGAGGACAGACAACCAGCTCTGACAGCAGCACATGCATTGCATCTGCTTGTGCTTGGTCGGATGCCTCCCAAACTGATCTTCTTCACTCTAAGCAAAGTCTCAGCATGGGAAAAGTCTCTGCTCCAGAAGGAGCACAAACTGCTTCCTCCTTCCCTGTGCCTGTCCTCCAAGCACTCCCTTTCATTTCATGAGGTGAGCAGTTTTCTCCCAATTTAGAGAAACCGGAGTATTCTTAAAAGAAAATGAAGCTCCAAATCCCTTGGCGATGCGGGAGAACATACTCCCTTCTGCAAGGTCATTTCTAAATTACGAGGTCGCAGCAGCGTATTATTCCCAGTATTGATTCTGCCAATAGCTCTGTCTGCCGGCGGCGCTGAGAGGGGGCAGATGGAGCAGGAGCCTTGCTCATGAGAGCCACATATGAGCTAGACCTGGAGAGAAAAGAGGAAACCAAGCTCTCAGCTCTGAAGGGCAGGGCTTGTCACCAAACACAGGCATGGTATGCCTTCATATCTTAGTCATCCCACATGTTTTTTCTCCCTGCTGTACTTCCCAAGGAAAGGAGTCCCAGAAGCTAGGCTGTTTGTTTTCTCATCTTTTTTTTGAGCACTGACTCTGTTTGATGGCTTCCCCTCGTCTCTTTTTGTCCTTACTGCCAGCCCAGGACACTCAGGAGGACAGTGCTCTCAGCGCTTCCTCACCTGAAAAGCCACAGAAGAGAAGAATAGACATGCCTTGAGCAAAACGCACTGGTGCTGCCACGTACGGGAAGCCCTGTGAACCCTACACCACTTTCCCTGGCACAGGTACAATCACCACATTTCCATCCCCTCTTCCCACTGCTGTGACCAAAATAAGACAGATTTAACACTGTTCCAGCTTTCATCCTGCCAGAGAAGAAAAGGCGAGTGTTGTGACAGTGGCTCCCTCCCCTCTCCATCACTGCACGTCAAGTGAAGTACGAGAGTAACATCTCTGAGTAGGTCCCAGAGTAATTGCAGTCCATACGGCACCTCAGATTACGGAGCTGCCTGGACAGCAATAATTCTGCTGCCCACCTAGACTTTCTGCTTGAAAGGCTGAAAGCTTTTCAGCTACTTTGGGCCTGGCAGCCATCCAAACTGCAACCCCATGGGGCAGTACTGTGCAGCTGGACTGATCCACTCCTGTACCCATGCACTCTTCACTGCTCCAGGACCATTGCAGCTGGATTTCACCTCTGCTTTCACAGGCAGGCAACCAGCGGCATCCCATTTTGATACCCTCTCCAAGGATGTTCCACCTCTTTGCCAACCAGGGCCACCAAATCCTGCTGAAGGACACCTACTCTCACTGCACTACCAACCACATGCTGTCATTTGTAACCATCTCTACTATCTATTTGGGTTGGAAGGGGCCTTAAAGATCCCCTAATTCCAAAGTTCCTGCCATGGGCAGGGACATTTTCCACTAGAGCAGGTTGCTCAAAACCCCATCCAGCCTGGCCTTGAACATCTCCAGGAATGGGGTATCCACAACTTCTCTGGGCAACCTGTTCCAGTGCCTCACCACCCTCAAAATAAATGAACCACGTTCATTCTTCTCATCTAGTAAATTAAGGGTTACAAGGTTGTAGCTTACAAAACCAGAAGTCAAAACTCTCATATATTGAGAGCTCATCATAAACTACCCATCCAGCAAAAAGGAAGCACTTTTTTATTTTATAAATAGGTGCATTTAGGATCAAGTAAACATAAAATTATCCTTTCCCCATCCGCAACAGTGGAGTCTCTAGGAATATTACTCTGGCACATTTTAACATCTCATCAGTCAAGTTTGCATAACATGGGATATGGAAAACCCTTAAAAAGAAAAAAAAAAAAAGAGCCCATAGTGTTATTTATGCTACTGGAGTCTCCTTATACTGCAAATTTAAAGGTTCCCCATATGTCTTCATTACTTTAAACTTTTGGCATCTGTGACTACCCCACGGAATAAGCCATCTGCATTTCAGCTCTTCAACAGTAGATGCCTAAGGATTGTCAATACTTCAGTATACTGTGCAGATCCATCCAGCTCATCTCCAAAAATTTGTAGCGTGATAGCACACTTAAAAAAGGGATAGAAAAGAAATATTAATTAAAACCAGACAAGCTCTAAAAAAGGTGAAAAGTAGCAGTTATAGTCTATTGCTGGCAAAACCACCCAAAAGTGGAGTTCCTAACTCTTCTACAGCACTGATAGAAATCAAACCCTCTCTTCACTCCAGTGTCCTGTCTAAAGACTATCCCCTTTTGCTCACTTTAAAAATGAGCAGAGTTTCCATTTACGTAATCTCTATGAACAGAACCCCTTCAAAAGCTGGAATCAGAGATCCTATCACAGGCTTTTGTTGGTACAAAGATAAAGTAAATGTTATCTTGTTTCCCTGAAATTGTAGGTCAGCAGTGTCCAGCCTATGATTATACAGTAGTTAATAATAAACTGAGATCAATATTGTCCCTGGAACCCATCTTTTTGAAGCAGTGGCTATAGCAGCACTGCAGATAGAGTGGCCAGGTGTTGCCAGATGTTGTTGGAAGGTGCAGCTGGAAGGCTTGTGATTCAGGTTCGTATCAGCAAAATGTGTTACAGACATGGTCTGAATATTTCATAAATAACAGACTTCAGTCAACCAGAAGTGGTTTCCCTTGATCAAGGATGCATAGGTGTACAAATATCTATATCTATATCTATATATATCTTCACCTGCTCCAAGAGGTACCTTGTGTAGGGGAAATCTGTGCTTATTTTGCCCAAATGCTCCATATAAACCTGCCTCTATTTTTCCTTCCTGTACATTAGAAGGCAAGAGCAGTGCTCCCATTTTTCTACTTGTAGTTTGGGACCTCACAACATAGACCTTGCTAGTTTTTATTATTCCCACATGTGGCGTAGTTCCCTCTCCCGTTGTTATCCACTGACACATTGTCACTCCAGGGGAAAAAGGAAGGAGAAGAAGGTAATGGCATGAAACGCAAGGTTTTAACCTGAAGTTTATTCCATTTTGGCTGTCTGAGGCTGCTTGAAGCATGAATCCAGTTCTGCTGTTTAAAAAAGGAATTACCCAAGTGACTCACCTCCTGCTGAGACAGAGACCACTGGCTTGTTCATCTCTGGCTTGTTCATCCCGTGCCAGCGTGCAGAGCACGCCACTTGTCCGTGCTCACAGCAAGAACCTGATTCCTGCAATTCATTCTTGGGTCTGCCGTGGATTGCACGGCTTTGGGGAAATTGCAATAAACACTGGAAACCTTAACGATTTTAAACAGATGCTTCCACTTCCAATGGACTCCTCCTGGACAGGCTTTTTTAAGTTCAAATGGTGAAGCTGAGATTTTCAACTTGTGCTTACATTTTAAGAATTGTTCATACAATCATTAGCAGCACTAAATTGGGGGACAATCTGCGGTGAAATTCAGTCATCTGGTACTATGAAAAAGCGCTGGTTGTTTGATGTTCTGAGAGGGGCTAGTACTCCAAACCAGGAGATACCTGAGCTTTTAAAGTCCAGCTCATTATTTGCTTTGCAAAGGCATGGGAAACAGTAAGGTTTTTAATCTGTAAACAATCTTTCCCTTAGGGATCTGGGAACAATCTACAGGACAGAGCAGTTGCATTTTTTTTCCTCCATGAAATGCTTCATTAAAGGACTGTTCACTTACTAACAAGCTTGGGGGGGGGGGGGGAGGGGGGGGGGAAGAAAAGAAAAAGAAAAGATGCATTTTTATGCAAAGCCATAACTCCTGCACCTCTTCATTCTTGCTGTGCTACAAACAGCTTGCTTGAATTGCAGGAGATTTAGCTTTACATAAGAATGTTTCACAGGACAGGAGGGAAAAATTATTCTTAAGCACAAGGGGAAAATTAAGAGGGAAAATGAAAGATAAGATGGACAGATGAACAGTTAAAGTCTCCAACACCTTGATCTCGGCACATCAAATAGAATACATTTACTTACATGCAGACTGTGCCCTTCTCCTAAAACTACACTCCCTCCTCAGTGTGCAGATATCCAACTTCAGATCAAAGCCTTCTCAAGGATTTTTTTTTCTTTCAGCTGCTTCCAGTCATTCCCTCCATTCACCCTCACTCCTTCCTACACCCCTTGATACATGGGATACAGGGCAGCACTTTGGATTTGAGTTTTAATGATGTACATCACCATGATTGATCAGGTTTCAGCAAAAAGACTGTGTAATAATTTCAGAAAGAGGGAGAATTAATTTTGTCGTGATACTGCAAATCAGTCTCCATCTTAGAGTATTTAATTCCAGCAGCTACAAGGCTGCTGCAGGTACCCAGTAATAATACTGCCCAGTGCCTGCAGCAATGCAAGATATGGCCTTGGTAACTAGGGCAGATTTATGATGGGACTCTTCTGCCCAGTAACCCCGACAGTGAGACAGTACTACTGCAACAGGTTGCCCAGAGCAGTGGTAGATGTCCCATCCCTGAAAACATTCAGGGTCAGGTTGGACGGGGATTTGAGCACCCTGATCTAGTTGAAGATGTCCCTGCTCATTGCAGGGGTGTTGGACTAGATGGCATTTAAAGGTCCCTTCCAACCAAACCATTCTATGATTCTTCTACCATGCCAGCCTACCCTCAAGATCAGAGGCAGGGGACTATGCAGCAAATATAAGAAACAGCTAAGGGAACATCACTGATCATCCAGGCAAAATGGGATAAAAATCTGGCCACAGAGAAATTGGTAAAAGCTGCAGACAGAGAAAGAAAAGCAATAAGACAATATGTGGTGGCTGGTTATAGTAGGGATACTGGAAGATGCAATAATGATCCTGGCTTAATACTTAAGTGCATGAAGTGAAAACTTTGGGCCAAATTATGTTTCCATTTTAGTTCATTTAGATCTGTGAAAATGAATTGAATTACTCAAGACCTTCATCTACGTAATAAAGCTGGTCATTTTGGCATCGCACACTGTGAGTACTCATTACAGAAGCTAAATGGCAGGCTTGCTCCAGATGGCTTGTCTCTACAACACAGCATACATCCAAGGCACTTCACAAACTAATCACCTCCTGATCATATCTCTTCAATTAAAAATTACTCAATATTTCCAAGTGCTGGCATCTATTTTAGAAATTTAGAAAATTCTGAAGTGCTTGGCTAATAATATGCAGATTTTCCTACATTACAGAATTGTCAGCTAAACAACATTAACCAGTTCGGTGAGGCAGTACGGTTTATATCTGGCACATGGTGTATTTGGAAGTTTCTCCACCTCTACATCTGCTGTGGAAACAGCCTTAGTCTCTCTGAGAGCAGAGACAAATGGGGAAAAAATGTCTCTTGCCCTACAGTAGGGATTCAGATGGAGAGAATTTTTAGAGCAACTTGATTCAATCAAATGGCAAAAGCTGCAAAGGAAGCTCCAGCATTGTTCCTTTTTGATGAAATGGACCCACGTTGATGCCCCAGGGGAGAAGATGCAGGAGGCGAGAGCTTTGCCAAGCAGTATGGAGTTAACCAGGAGGTTTCATTCCCCCACTAAATCGTACATTTGCTTACGTGGCTGTGCCACTTATTCCGGTTTATACCAGGACCCTTAAGATCATTGAGTCCAACTGTTAACCTAACACTGCCAAATCCACCATTAAACCATGTCGCTCAGCAGTGATTCTACACCTCTTTTAAATACCTCCAGGGATGGTGATTCAGCCACTTCCCTGGGTAGCCTGTTCCAATGTTTGACAACCCTTTTAATGAAGAAATTTTTCCAAATATCCAACCTAAAGCTGTCCTGGTGCAACCTGATACCATTTCCTCCCACTCTGTTGCTTGTTGCTTGGGGAAAGAGACAAACTCCCACCTCACTGCAACCTCCTTTCAGGTAGAGAACGATAAGGTCTCCCCTCAACCTCCTTTGCTAAACAATCCCAGCTCTTCAGCTGGTCCTCATAAGACTTGTTCTCCAGACCCCTCATTGTCCGTCTTGGGACACGCTCCAGAACCTCAATGTCTTTCTTGTAATGAGGGCTCCCAAATTGAACACAATGTTTGAGGTGTGGCCTCACCAAGGCTGAGTTCAGGAGAACGATCACTTCCCTAGTCCTGCTGGCCACACTACCCTTGATACAGACCAGGATGCTGGCCACCTTCTTGGCCACCTGGGCACGCTGCTAACTCATATACACCCAGCTGTCAATCAACACCCCCAGGTCCTCTTCTGCCAGGCAGTTTTCCAGCCACTCTTCCCCAAGCCTGTATCCCTGCATGGGGTTGCTGTGACCCAAGTGCAGGATCTGGTACTTGGCCTTGTTGAACCTCGTACCATTGGTCTCAGTCCATTGATCCAGCCTGTCCATATCCCTCTGTAGAGCCTTCAAGCAGATTAACACTCCTGCCCAGCTTGGTGTTTTCTGTGAACTTACTGAGGGTGCACTCAATCCTCTCATTCAGATAATTGATAAAGAATATATAAAAGTAGAGAGAGGCATAGACCTGCAGAGATGATGATGTTGGGTTTTTGTGGAAAACAGAACAATACTGAGAGTTTACTGCATGGTTTTCTGGGTTACTTCTTCAAAGCCAACCAGGCTTTTATTCTTATTGCAAACTCCTTAGAGCATCACTCACCAGCTATTTCAGTTTAAATCAATGAAGTCTCTTCTCCGGCAATACAGTTGTTAGCTCCTCCAGTCTCTGCTGATAGGCAGGGCTTAAATTTGTCATGGCTAACAACCTGGAGCAACTAGCAATAAAGCCAAATTATGCCTTTGATGAAGCAGCAGACTTCCTTACTCATTGTAAAGAAAATTAGGGGTATTATCCAGTCAAATGGCTGTGCATGTCAAATTTGGCTCAATATATTTAACATCATAGACATACTTTCAGCCAGGAAAAGGTGGCTCAGCTCCATGGCAGGAGCAGATGTTTGTATGGCGTAACAGAACCAATGTGAGTAAAATCTTTCCACGCTGCACCTTTTGGACAAGTGTCCCAGAATTCAGTGTTTTTTTCACTACACTGATAAATCATGGGCTGTAGGTATCTTAGGGTCCATAAACACAGGGTCCTCCACAGTCATCTAAACAACCTTGTATATGCCTTGTCATTTCTCTTTGTGAATATACCCTGCTAGTCTGATGAGACAGCCATTTATCATCTCTTCCCAAAGACAGTAATTAAGACATTTGATTCAGTCACTTATGTCCCCCATGCTTTTAGTGTTTATAAATATTAACGACCCTGATTGCTATATAGCACTCCTGTAGTTTAAAGCTTGGAACTTCTCAAATAGTCAGGGCAAAGAGGCAGTTATGTGGAAATCAAAGCTGACAACAGAATTTAAGAACAAAATTTTCAAAGGGAATAAGACCAGCCATCGCATGAAGACACCCATCTTGCTCCCTGACAGTATATGTCTGCATTTAGGTCGTTCAAACACAGTGCAAGTGTGTTGCTACAGCAAAATTGTGCTTTGCAGCAATGACAACAGTGAGTTGTTCATTTGAGGATATAGGCGGGTATACACTAACATACTAGCTTCCTTTAGAGCAGCCCCATGAAAAAGTGCATTCTGCTTTCCTGTAATACAGACAGGTATGATGTAAACAGCCTTAAAAATGAGCTTATAGACAATCAAAATGTAAACAAAAAATATATCAATTTGAGGCTGTAAAGGATTTAGCTGTGACTATCTAAAGGCAACCTGTGCTTTTCCACCCCAAAACTGTACGATTGCCTTTGGTACTTGTCTCAGTGAACACTGGCTGCATTTGTGCTAATAAAGATCCATTTTCTTCACAGCAGATAGGTAAGCTGGAGCCTTTATTCCAGAAACCCCAGTAGCTTCAGCTAACAGCTTCACCCTGTTCTAGGTTGCAGACCTTTTCTTACAGATGTCACTCACGACCAGAGACCTAGTGTACTAGCTTATTTTTACTTCAATACCAGCAACTAGAGTCATTGCAGGTCATTAAAGAGACTTGTTTGGCTGAACAGCTTCCAGAATGGCAATGCAGTAGGTGTTTAATATCAACAGACAAAACTACACAAATAAAAAGCACTGTGTTGAACCAAAGAGGGTCCTCTGATTACCATCTTTTATTAGTCCAATAGAGGTAAATGGATTCTACCCTGAGTTTTTGCAATGCAGTTTCCTGTATTGGAAATAAAGAGTTTAAAATAAACCCCGCTAAACAAGCTATTGTCCACTTGACAAATTTAAACGATTAACCTGTGGGAAGCCAAGCTTCTTTTTCATATTTGCAGGTCAGCTGCCTTGAGACAATGTTGGAAGTACAAATAGGCTTTCAGGGCCAGATTCTGATTTCATTCAGCATGGTGTAAATCAGGAATAATCCCTTTAGAGATTAGTAGGAGCGAGATCAGATTCAGGCTCTTGGAATTAAGCACAAACCATGTGCTTGCTGGGCTTATTCTAATTCTGCTAAGTACAAAGCAATTCTCCTTCAACATGTCCCTCTCCTATTCTGTCTAAAGCACTCTCTGAGTTGAGGAGCAAAGGAGGTGCAGCTGGTAACACCCGAGAGAAGACGTTTGTCATCACAAAATATTTTTGCCTACAAAGTTATTAAACAAACCTTGGAATTAAAAAACGAACAAACAAAAACCCAAAACAAAAAAACCCAACAAACAAAAAAATCAAACCAAAAAAACAAAATAAAACAAACAACCCCCTTCTTTCTCCCCCCCTCCCCCCCAAACAAAACCCCAAACTAAATAACTGAAACCAAACAAAGAAAACTCCTTCAAATTACATTCAGGCAGAGCAAAGCTGTGTTTAAAGATCCCTCCTGACCTCTGAACCACGAAATGAACCACAGTAACCATATTTTAGAAGAAACCAACACACTTAATTGCTTTGATTTAAAGCATCTGTCTCTGGTTCTGGGTATAAACCAAAGCAAAACATAAGCAGAGCTTTTGCCAGATGCATGTAGCATCCTTAGGAAGCATCTCAACAGGAACTCCAGAAATCTTACGAATGAATGCAATGTCATCTGAAAGTCACTCTTGTCTTTCCCCTGGCACTGTCTTCTTTGAAGGGTCCGGCAATAAAAAGATAAACATACCAGTGAGTACCTTGCTTATTTTTAGGTAAGATCAAAAATCACCTTGATGAATCTGTGCATCACTGTGCAACTGTACCAAAAGGATAAATCTTTTGCCATTCATTGTGCTTGTGGTACATCCCTCCTCACACACCAATTTGAGTGCACACCTGGAGAATCCTGATGAAAGAGGCTAAGATATAAGTCTCCATCCTATTTAGATCAAGATACAAATATCACAAGTGGTGGGGAACTACAAAGTTACCCACTGAGAAGGAAGCATGAGCCTGCATAAATATTATTCTCATTTGATGTGGAGTAGTTCACTCTCTCTGCCATGACGCTTACATCATTTACATCTCCCAAAACAGCCTATGAAGGACTCCTTTAATTCTAGATATGAGCTGTGTTGCCTTGTTCTGCACCTCCAACCCCCCCCCCAATTTTAACTCTCCCAACACCCAAGACACTCTGCAGGTTCCTGCTAAAAGATGACTCATCAGGTCTGAAATCTTTTACTGTGTATTGCTGACAAGGATCCCTTAGTCTGGGCTCTATGAGGAAGGAAAAAAAAATCTTGTAACAATCTCTTGTCCCAACAGCTTTGGACAGGAATTTGAAATTCAATAGGAGCTATAAGTGGATTGTCAAGGGCTGCCCCATCTACAAAAGAATTTCCTTTGAGAAGGGGAGAGTAACTTTGTAACAAATAAAATGTTTTTTATAATCAACTGGACAGTTGGCTCTAAGAAAAGTACTCTGCCATACAAACTGAAGAGTCCTTTTGGCTTTGGGTAAAGAAACCACCATCAATAAGTCTGTTCATACAAGTGTCGTGTGTTTTAAAGACTATGAGAAGTCACAAGCTTTTTAAGTCTCATTAAGCAGATGAGAGTTTCAGCCACGGATTCCGACACGTGTTGAGGAACATCCCTCTGCTGATTCAGAGGGAAGTGTGCTACCCACTCTGTGAGATATTTTGGTCTTGCCTTCAACAGTCTCCAGGTAATGAGCAGATCAAGCCCTAATGAGCTCATTAGATATGACAAGTCTATACTCAAGGTTACTGTGCACAACCCCTTTTTTCTCTTGAAGGTGAAACCAAAATGCAGCATTTGTTACTGATGGAAGAGAGAATTAAAAACAAAATACAGCACTTGGTCCGAGATATGGAAACACCTTAATTTCCTTGGAAGTCAAAATTGTTGGTGGCAGCCAAAGCAATGCTGCCACATACCTGCTCAGGAGTAGCAATCAGCTCAGAAGAGAGCATGGCAGCTGGAAGAGGAGATCTGAAAGATTGATTCTGACAGCTATAAAAGCAAGAGGGTCTTTAATATTCAGAAAAGTGTCAGTGTCCTAATAATGGAATTTCCATCTCGACAAGCTATACTTGTCAAATGAATCCTGATCAGATACAAAAGTAAAAAAGGGTATCCAGGCTTTGACAAATTCAGAACTGTTCTCTTTGTAGAGGTGAGCGACTATGAAGGAGACACTTTCCAAAATGAGCAAGCCTTCCCTGGTTTTACCTTCAACGTGACCCTTGGGCACCCATGGCAGAATGCCACCTTTCACAGTTTGAGAAGGATGCCAGCAGCAGAGGAGCAGAGGTCACCAGTTTCAATGGCACCAAGTTCCACCTTGTGGAAGAGCTGTCCTGTGAAGCCAGATGGTTTCTTCTGAGAGTGGGAAGGGTTACACGCCACCCTGGTAATCCCACTCTCAGTGTGTGCACCTCTGCCAAGCAAGCCTGGAACTCCCATAGGAAGCACAGCAGGTTACCCCAGGGACTCTTGTTCCACCTTCAGGCTGTTCCATGAGAAGCTCCTCACTGAGGACACACAGGGATATGCTCTGCATCTGTGTATCACAGCCAGTAAATTTCCAAGCAAGACAACAAGGGTGTAAAATTTTTACTGGCAGACAACAGCCAGACTCATAATATTATTTTCCAAATTCAGAGACATGCCAGAAGTGTGGTTAGTGGTTCTAAGAACAACCTCAGGGGAGAGTTACACCTTGATGAAATGTTATTTTTCCAAAATGAAATTTCCAAAATGTGCTGGGTTTTTTTTCATAGAATGCAGAGAATGTCTAAGTTTGTGTGTGGTAAGATAAATCAGGGAAATTACATTTGGAGCAAAGCTTCTTTAAGAATTCACACACACACACAAAAGAAGAAAAGTTGGATGTGTGGGGCCCTAACAGCTTGCCTGAGGAGGATCTAAGGGTTGCTTTCTGCTGCAACATCTAACATCTTTAACTCTTTTAGAGAGATAAAGTTAAAGAGTTAAAGTTAACATCTAACTCTTGGTTTGGCTTGTTCCCACAGGAACTGTCCTTTTTCCAAAATAATAACTTTAAATGAGTAACACTTCGGATTGTTTGTCAATTAGTGTGATGACAATCCCCACAGATGGGACTTGGGCATTTTAAGCCACAGGCACAAAGGGCTACTGTCTAAACTGGGGTGGGGGAAGTTCTACAAGAAACAATAGAGGCAGTGACACACTGAGCACTTCTGGCTCAATCTGGTAAAATTTCAGCTTTAAATTGCATTCTTCATCCTGGTAAAGTGAGTGTTGTCCTTTTAAACCAGCAGAAACAAAGCACAACAAATGAGCCCCTCTCTTGTACCAGCAGTGGGTCAGATGGCAGCAGAGGAAGAAACAAGCAGCCTCTTCTCCTGGTGCTCTGTGAAACAGAGACATCCCCCTCCAAACGAGCTGAGATGGCAATTCTAACCTATCGATTCCTCTCTACACAACCCCCCAGTTTTTCCCCTATTAGGAAAAATCCCAAAATGAATTGCAATTGCACAGCATCATCCTCTGCCAATACATACACTCAACTCAGCATCGACAGAGATTGGGCAGAGGTTATCCAGAGAAGGGCAATGAAGCTGGTGAGGGATCTGGAGAGTAAGTCTTATGAGGAGAGGCTGAGGGAGCTGGGGTTGTTCAGTCTGGAGAAGGGGAGGCTGAGGGGAGACCTTATCACGCTCTATAACTACCTGAAGGGGGGGTGTAGAGAGACAGGGATCAATCTCGTCTCCCAAGTCACAGGAGATAGGACAAGGGGAAATGGCCTCAAGTTGCACCAGGTGAGGTTTAGATTGGATATTAGGAAACATTTCTTCACCAAAAGGGTTATCAAGCATTGGAATAGGCTGCCCAGGGAAGTGGTTGAGGCACCATCCCTGGAGGTGTTCAAAAGACGGGTTGACATGATCCTCAGGACCTTAGTGATTTTTATTTCTTATTTATTTTTTTGTCAGTTAGGTTGATGGTTGGACTAGATGATCTTTAAGATCCCCTTCAACCTAGACAATTCGATGACAGGAGATACTCAGCTTGCAGAGAGGAAACTTAATCTAAACTCCTTTGTTTCTCTGTTAATAGCAAATGTTTTAGCCACTTCTGCAATCACTGTATGACCTTGCATTTTTCCACAACCTTGTATTTTTAGAACAGCCAGCATCTGTCTCCTGTTCCTTTGCCCTTTGGCCTCATGACCACTTACATAGCTGCTTGAGGCTTATTTCTGTTTGGAGCACTGGCCATTTTGCACCCCAGAGTTACAGTGCTTTAAGAGAAGCCCAAGTAGGGCACAAATCAGTGTCTCAACCAGGCATTTAGACCCAACTCTTGTTGGTGTAATTTAACTATCTGACTGGTAAGCATTATGTCAAATCACAACACCAGTTGGGAGGACCAATATACATATTAATCAATATTTTATCTTTTTTTTTCCTGAAAATTTCAATGATTATGAAGGACCATTAAAAAAAAGTAGAAGTACATGTCTGAATTTTGATCACATTTATTTTGAGTGAAAATCCCACTTATAAGAGACCTAAATCACCCATTTTTTCTCCCTCTGGAATACTTATCACAGTTCTCCAGTGTCCTCAAGTATTTTACAGTCCACATATCCTACAGGTGAATGAAACACTTCCAGTTCCTCAAAGGGGACAAAAAGCACCTGAATATTGCACATAACTAGGTATGTTGCATTGGAATAAACATTGGAACAGGCTGCCCAGGGAAGTGGTTGAGGCACCATCCCTGGAGGCATTCAAAACATGGGTAGACATGGTCCTAAGAAATATGGTTTAGTAATATTTATTTCTGATTTCTTATTTCTTTTTTTTTTGTCAGAGTTAGGTTGATGGATGGGCTTGACGATCTTTAAGGTCCCTTCCAACCTAGACAATTCTATGATTCTGTGATTCTATGTAATTAAACAAGTCCTGTCAAATCTAATTTGGTGGTGTCCTGGTTTCAGCTAGGATAATTTTCTTCCTGGTAGCTGCTGTGTTTTGGACTTAATATGAAAACAATGTTGATAACACATTAAGTAATCCTTATATTAGGATATAAAGTACAAATGATAAAAAATTAAGGACTTTTTCAGCTTCCCACAGAAGCTGAGAGGGAGCACAGACAGGACAAGCTGGCCAAAGGAATATTCTATACCACAGATCTCATGCTCAGTATATAAATGGGGGTTGACTGAGGGGCAGGAATCCATGATCGGATGGGCTGGGCAATTGCTTACTGGGTGTTGAGCAGTTGTATTGCATGACTAATTTTGTATACTCTTTTACCATTACTGTTATTATCTTCTTTTCCATACTGTTCTATTAAACTGTCTTTATTTCACTCCACAAGGTTTCCTTTTTTTTTCCCCAGTTCTCCTCCCTTACCCCACTGGGGGTGAAGGGGGGAGGGGGTAGGGGAAGTGAGTGAAGGCTGGTCCTAATCACCAGTTAGGGTTAAACCATGACAAGTGGCCTGGGGCAAAGTTTGTCTGTAATCAGTATGCTTTTTAATGTGTTTGCTTTATTAGGTTGTCTCCCAGACTACCCATACATCTCGCTGCCTTAGCAAGCTAATGAAGTGGCTGTTTGAGACAGCAGGATGGCTACGGTCCAGCATCCCTGCAGTTTTATCATGGAATTGTGCTGCTATTTCACAGATCCTGCTACCCTGATACAGGCTTTTCCTCTATCATTTCTGGTCTGAAGCAGTTTTTAATTTTTCCTATCTGTTTTTGCATTTTTTTGCAATATTCACAGGAAAACTGCTGTGACAGCCACAGTGAGTCAACACTTTATGTTTCTCTGAAAGGTCTCAGGAACCAGGCAAGCAATAGCAGTGCACCAACAGCCACATGGAAAAAGCACCAAACTACATGATCCATGCAACTTTGCAGTAATAACTTCATTGTAGCAGATAAAGCAGAAATACAGGTGATTTTTGTTGCATCAGCAGTGCTTTTGCACATCTCTGATGACTGCGCTACTCAATGGGGTGACAGACAACGAACCGCTAGAGTGTCCCATCTCTAAAGCTCTTCTGTCCCTGTGGTTGAAGATTTCATTTTACTTTCCTGATTCAAATTCAAGCTGCTGGTCTAAAGGGTAATATTTGTATCTTTACTGGAGACTCCACACATTTCACAGGCTGAGCTCAACCTCCAGGAAACTGAAACGCTGTCATTTACAGACGGGACAGGGTTCAGCTTTCCAAGCTGACTACAAGTTCTCAGCCACAAGTGTGTCCTCTCACCACAAAGTTTAAGTGTCTCTGTGTCTCCTGAAGTCTTGATTGGCTCTGATGTCCGAATGCAGAGAACAGAACACGACAGACTAAGGGAGTGGTGGGAGCCACAGAAATAGTCTGTTCTCCTCTAGCAAGGAAGGGTTGTGGAAAACCGGTAAGAGGACGAACACATGCAAAAGAGGGACAAAAAGCACAGAACGTTATCAGAACAGCAGGACTGAAGGAGATTTCAGTGTCTACACAGCAAGGAGAGAAATTGAGATGAAACTAGGAAATTCCTGGTGCTCTGAAGGCATGCCGGCACCTGACATCACCACATTAAAGCCATCAGACTAATGCCACTGGAGTTAAGATTTTCACCTGGAGATTAGACCTTGAAGCAAAACCATGTCCTCTGGCCCCACTACAGAGTCCCAGTTATATAGGTAAGCCACAACATAGGCATTTCAGGCAGCCCAAAAGAAGGGAGCTGCCTTTTGCCAAACCTATAAAGCATGCCCACACTACCCTTCCAAACCATTTTCCTCCTCTTAGCACCGTAAAAGAGTTATTTTACAAGAGCCAGTTTACATTTGAATCACAGAATGATAGCGGGCAGGAAGGGACCTCTGGAGATCATCTAGTCAAACCTCCCTGCCAAAGCAGGTCCTCCTAGAGCAGGTTGCATGGGAATGTATCCAGGCAGGTTTAGAATGTCTCCAGAGATGGACACTCCACCACCTCTCTGAGCAGCCTGTTCCAGTGTTCTGCCACCCTTAAAGTAAGAATGTTCCTCCTCATGTTTAGATGGAACTTCTTATGTTTCAGTTTGTGCCCATTACCTCTTGTCCTATTACTAGGCACCACTGAAAAAAGACTGGCCCCATCCTCTTGACACCCACCCTTAAAGTATTTATAAGCATTGATCAGATTCCCCCTCAGTCTTTTCTTCTCCAGACTAAAAAGGCCCTCAACCTTCCCTCATATGAGAGATGCTCCAGGGCCCTAACCATCTTTGTAGCCCTCTGCTGTACCCTCACCAGCAGTCCCCTGTCCTTCTTGAACTGGGGAGTCCAGAAGTGGACACAGTACACGAGATAGGGCCTCACCAGGGCAGAGTAGAGAGAGAGGATAACCCCCTTCCACCTGCTGGTCACACTCTTCTTGATGCACCCCAGGAAGGCAATGAATATGGCCTTTCTAAGAGAGAGAAGTATTTTCAAGGGTTTTTTAGAAAGGCTAATGCAATTTTACCTTGCATTTCTATGTTGCCATTACAGCATAATCTCCAGAGCATGAGAGATAAACTTCACCATAACTTGCATAACTTCATTGCAAGGGTTATGGCATTCTCAGCTGCTGAACTTACAGGCCTCCAATGTTCTGCCTGCAAACTTAGTACCTACCCACTTTATGTTTCCACCAGCCGTCCTGCTTGGCCACCGAGAGATATTAAGTAGCTCTCAGCACTCACATTTGAGGTTTGATGCCAAACTTTTGTTAACAGGATACAGGGCAAGCAAAAGTTAATTTTTAATTTTCAGGGTGAATCTTTAGGTTAGAATCAAGCCAACTGTTTGGGAAGAGGAGCAGGCCTTTTTGTAAGATACAGAGTGAAGCCACAGGAGATGTGATCGCACACTCACAGCTTATAAATAAGAGCAAATTTTATCAGAAGGGGAAAAGCAGAGGATGTGGGAGGGGGAAAGATAAGAGAGGGATCAAGAAGAAAGATTTTTAATTCTTCTAATAAGTATCAGACAGAGAAGCAGGAGAGATCCTTTCTTTACTTGAAATGCACAGAATTGCCCCTGAAGAAGCTGGGCAAACCTTCTGAAGAATAACAGCTTTAATACAAAAACAGTTTCAAAGAGATAAGAAACAAAACTCCAAACTCAGGTATAATATCAGTATTGCCATCAGCTGACATAAACTGTGTTGATGCAGGTCACATCAAATTCAGAGGAATCATTCTGACGTTTCTGAAGGCAAATTTTCTTCTTGGCTCTTTCAAAACGAGTAATTTTGGCTATGTGAGATTTTGAAATAGACCTGGAATCAAGATTAAGTACACCAAAAAGCAAGAATGCCTCACTTGATCAAAACCGTAATTATCTTGACTTGTCTTTGTTAAATAACCTTTGCTTCAATTCAACATAAACCAGTATTTTTCTCAATTTTGTCACAAAAAAAATTGAGTCAGATCATATGCACGAACTGATTTAAATCAACATCTAGTAAGAGAAACATTAGGTGCATGGAGCAATAGTGTCAGCAGCTAAAGTCTTGCACTAATGCAGGCTGCAGTCATTACACCTGCCCAAGGGCAGGTCATGTAAAAGGCATTACCAAAGCCCATCAGAGAAAAGGAATTTAAGATACAGGCATGGATGGCCTCATCATGACAGCTTCAAATGCATTGTAGGGTGCCACCTAAAAGAGACAGAAACCATAAGGTCAGCACTGATTTAAGTTGCTGGTAGCCCTGTACCATTCTTTACATACGACACTGTAGAATTCTCGGGATGAAGTAACACGGGTCTCTGCTTCAAGATTAATCCCATTCAATTAATACATTCAATCTGGTATGTTTCAACCCAAATATTCAGATCGTTTGTTTTGCTTGCCAGGATGTAAGCACGTACCTTAAAAATCTCTAAATCCAAATCTGACCATGCATAGCATGCATTTAATTTGAGCTGGAGACAGGGAACCTGATTCCTACCTAAAAAAAAAGAGGAGGTGACGCCTTATGCTTCCCTGGCAGGGTCATATTAACTGAGCTGGCAGATTTGATAGAATTAGATTTCTTTGTCGAGCTGGTACAGCACTGTGATGTGTCAGCACACACAGCATTTCAGATATGTAAGATTAAGTCATTGATTGAAGATCCAGACTCCAGAAATAATGTAGTGTCCTTTAAAAGGAACAACCTTTGTTTTGTGTTGGTGTACCACAGCTAAAAACCACATAGAGATATATATAACAAAACTTAAAGAATCTACCAGTTCTGAGAAAATATCAGTAGCAATTATCTGGTCCAGAGACATTTTAAAATTGCATCCAATTTAATAATTTGGCTTCACTGTGCAGGTTTTTGCTCTGCAGAACAATCCTCTATAGGGATAGATAAGGACTGATCTGGCTCAGGGGATTTTTAGGGATACCCAGAATATACATGATCACCTCTATGCCAGCAGCAGTACTGTGTCAGGCACCAAGAAGGTGGGAAAGGTCATGTTTGGACCCTGTGGCTCCTACCCACAGGCAGTCCCTCCACCTTCAACTCACCCACCTTCCCTCCCCCACCACTCAAACCCTTTAGGGTAGAAAGCTACAGAGCATTGAGCCTGCATCAAAAACTATTGCTGGGAGAAAGGACTTGCAAGGAAATGGAAAAGATACTGTGAAAAACCCAAAGGCTCTATTGAGATAATGCCCTGAGCAAGAAAGCTACACTTCAAACATTTGTCACCAGATGCAGGGTCCAACCATTTATGTTGCACTCTGTGATACCCAGTGATCAGCTGACAGAAACTGCTGTCATTTTATGAGGTTTACAGATTTTTTGTCTACCCCTTGAAATAAAACACCTCCTCTGCCCAAAGGCTTTGTCCTCTTGCACTCGACACACAAGTCTTCTTCTCCCACAGGAAGGAAACGCACATCAGTCCAGACAAAGCAGCTTAACTGAGAGCACTTCAAAGCCCAGCAGAGCCAGGAACAAATCACTTTCCACCCTCCTTTCCCCTTAAAATTGCATTTTAGCAATTACTACAGTCTTTAATATTGATGATATCCCTAATGTTAATTCGCATTTCGGAAGAAGCTTCTATTGGTGTTAGTGGGAGTTTCTTTTAAAAAGAGCTCCCTATCCCTCAAGGCCCCCCCATTTTCCACACTTGATGACTATGTCACAACAGTGGGTGTTGTGCAGCCCTGACTTACAAGAGCTTTTCAAAACCTTATTGTACATTTTCCACAAAGCGACTTGAGTTTCCTGCTTACAAACCAGAGTATGGGACGCTCAGCACCGGTGGAAACAGGAGGTTGGGTAAGAGTGGGAAAGGTGACCAGGAGGAGGACGACAATTCCTCTGTGGCTGCTGTTAATGAGTGCAAGAGTAGCCCAAAGACCTTATGAGAACAAAAGGTGTCACACACCACTGGAGTGTTGCATTAGATGGCTAGTAACTCTTCAGAAGGGACAGAGAAGGAAGGAGAGGAGATGGAGTGTCTCTGTATGTTAGGGAGTGTTGTGAATGTCAAGAACTTAATGATGGTGACAATAGGGTTGAGTACTTATGGGTCAGAATCAGATGGAGGGCCAACAAGGCAGACATCATGGTGGGAGTCTGTTATTGACCATCCAACCAGGATATAGAGTTAGATGAAATATTCTACAAGCAACTGGAAGAAGTCTCAAGGTCACTTGCCCTTGTCTTCATGGGAGAATTCAACCTACCAGATATCTATCAGCTGGGACCACAATACAGCTGAGAGAGAACAGTCTAGGAGGTTTCTGGAGTGTGTTGGAGATAACTCTTGACAGAGCTGGTGAGGGAGCCAACTAGGGAAAGAGTGCTGGATCTATTGTTTGTTAACAGAAAAAGACTTGTGGGGAATATGATGGCTGGAGGCTCTCTTGGGCATAGTGATCATGAAATGATAGATTTTTCAATTATTAGAGAAGCAAGGGGGGGGGAGGGGGGCGGTCAGCAGAACTGCCATCGTGGGCTTCCAGAGGGTAGCCTTTGGTATTTTCAGGAGCTTGCTTGACAGAGTCCCTTGGGAGACAATCCTGAAGAACAAAGGTATCCAGGAAGGCTGGACGTTTTTCAAGAAGGATGTTGTAAACGTGCAGGAGCAGGCTGTCCTCGTGTGCTGAAGAATGAGCTGTTGGGTAAAAAGACCAGACTGGATGAACAGAAAGATACTGTTACAACTCAGAGGAAAAAAAATGGGAGCAGGCCACTCCAGAAGGCTACAGAGACATTGTAAGGCTATGTAGGGAGAGTATCAGAAGGGCTAAAGTTCAACTAGAACTTAACTAGGCTTTGGATGTTAAGACCAATAAAAAAAGTTTATATAAATACTTTAGTAATAAAAAGAGGACTAAGGAAAATCTCCATCCTTTACTAGATGAGAGCAGGAGCATGGTGAAAAAGGATGAGAAGACAACTGAGGTACTTGGTGCCTTCTTTGCCTCAGTCTTCAGTAGTTCAGTCAGTTGTTCCCTGAGTACCCAGACCCTTGAGCTTGTAGATAGGGGAATGAAGCCCCCATAATCCAAGGGGAGATGGTGAGGTACCTGCTCCAGCACCTAGACATACACAAGTCTATGGGGCCAGACAGGATACACTCATCTGAGGGAGGTGGCAGAAGGGCTCACTGAGCCACTATCCATCATTTATCAGCAGTCCTGGCAAACTGGGGAGGTTCCAGTTGACTGCAGGTTAGCAAATGTGACACCCATCCACAAGAAGGGTTAGAAGGAGGATCCAGGGAACTACAGGCCTGTCAGTCTCACCTCAGAGCCTGGGAAGGTCACGGAACAGATCATTCTGAGTGCCATTATACAGCACATGAAGGACACCCAGCCGATACAAACCTGATCTCCTTCTATGACAGTGACACACTTGGTGGATGAGGGAAAGGCTGTGGATGTTGTTTACCTGGACTTTTGTAAGGCCTTTGATAGCAGATTCCCACAGTATTCTCCTGGAGAAACTGGCTGCCCATGGCTTGGATGGGAGCACTCTCCACTGTGCAAAAAAGTGGGTGGAGGGCTGGGCCCAGAGAGGAGTGGTTAATGGAGTTAAATCCAGTTGGAGGCCAGTCACAAGTGGTGTCCCTCAGGGCTTGGTATTGGGGCCAGCTCTCTTTAACATCTTTATCAATGATCTGGATGAGGGATCAAGTGTACCCTGAAAAAGTTTGCAGACAACACCAAGTTGGGTGGGAGCATTGATCTACCTGTTGTTAGAAGGGCTCTGCAGAGGGATCTGGACAGGCTGGATCTTTGGGCCAAAGTCAAAGGTACAAGGTTCAACAAGGCCAAGTGCTAGATCCTGCATTTGGGTCACAACAACCCTATGCAGTGCTACAGGCTTGGGGAAGAGTGACTAGAAAATTGCCAGGAGTCAAAGGACCTGGGGGTGTTGGTCAACAGCCAGCTGAAAATGAGTCCACAGTGTGCTCAGGTGGCCAAGAAGGCCAATAGCATACTGGAGTGTATCAGGAGCAGCGTGGTGAGTAGGACTAGGGAAGTGATTGTCCCCCTATACTCAGCACTGGCAAGGCCCCACCTCGAGTACAGTGTTCAATTTTGGGCCCCTCACTATAAGAAAGAGGTTTTGGATGATCTTCAGAGGAGGGCAATGAAGCTGGTGAAGGGTCTGGAAAACAAGTCTTATGATGAGCAGTTGAGGGAGCTGGGGTTGTTTAGTCTGAAGAAAAAGAGGCTGAGGGGAGACTTTAATGCTCTCTACAAGAAACCAAAATGAGGGTGTAGAAAGGTAGGGGTTGGTCTCTTCTCCCCAGTAACAGGCAATAGGACAAGAGAAAATGGTCTCACGTTGTGCCAGGGGAGGTTTAGATTGGATATTAGGAAAAAAATTTCCAGTGAAAGAGTTATTAAGCATTGGAACAGGCTGCCCAGGGAAGTGGTTGAGTCACTATCCCTGGAAGTATTTAAAAGACAGGTAGATGTAGGGCTTAGACACATGGTTTAGTTGTTGTTTTTGTCAGTGTTAGGTTATTGGTTGGACTAGATTATCTGAAAGGTCCCTTCCAACAACTCTGTGTTTCTATGAATTCTGAGGCAGGAGACAACTTCTCTCTAAGGAACTTACCTCCTACAGAGAGGCCGCTTATGTTGATACCATTATCATAAGTTAAAGGCTGGAACTATGTGCTTTCTGGGCACACACAGGGTCAATTCAATTGACAAACACAGGTTTCAGATACCACTGGAAATGCCCTAGACACCAAAGCCACCTTTCTGGGGTCTCAAATATGATACAAGGAGACAGAAACTCACATCTGTCTGGCCCAGCTCTAGAAGGCCACAACAAAAATTTTCAGGGCAGTTCAGGTGGTACTAAGTGACTGTGGTTAAGAAGCAAAGATCCCTGAAGCCTGGTAGGTGATTCACAGCTCCCTGGAGCAGATACCTGTTGGGCAACAACAGATACCTACTGGGCAATGAGTTGAATCAATCTTCAAACACCAGGCTAGCCCAGAGAGGGAGGCACACCATGCTCTGGATGGGCTGCAAAGGTGTTTATCCATCTCACTGATGCGACCAAGCATACCTGGGGCCACCCAGGTGAGATACCACCCCCACTTGGGACCACCTTCCTTGGCTAGCTGAAGCCTCCATTAGTCTGACAAAGGCATGACAGCAAGAAGATTCATACAAACATTCACAACAGGAATTTGTCTGCAAGTTTGGGTCTTTTGCATTAGCCACAGTGCTCAGAAAACATTTGTATGGGACAAGGAAGTTCCTCGTTTTAAATAATTCCGTTCTGAGATGGTGAGCTGACAGAGAGTCCTAAAGTTATTTTTAACTTGCGTAGATCTGACTTAGATTTTTCATTTAGCAGTTCTTTGGCATAACATAAAGATGACAGACAGGCTTGGATGCAGTTAGGCAGGACTACATGCTTCAGAGCAGGGCAAAGGGAGCTCTGCCACACTTTGCCTTATTCAGTGGAATTTACATCCATGTTTTAAGCCACACTAATCATCTGCGATCAGTCAAAAATGTGGCTGTTTCTCTTCTGCTTGCAAGCTTGATGATATGCAGTCTGTTTAGCAAATATTTTATAGCAATATTTATACCAAAATTACTAGTACAAAGCGAACTGAGCTTGAAGTGCAATGTTTCAGAGTATCTTGGAAGAAAGACTGGCTATTAAAAATAATTCTTCCATGGAAGAAGTGGTCCTAAGTGAAAACAAATAGCTCCTGGATGCCCAAGTCACAGTCATGTTCTATGCCAGCATCATATTGCCCTTAAAAAAAAAAAAAAAAAAGAAAATAGTGTGTTGCAAGGAAAAGACAAGGACAGGAAGGAGAAAAACCAAAATTATTTCCTACTTCACTGATTTATCTATCTACAGACATGGGCTGTTTGAGATGAGACACAAATAGCTCTGTGCTGCCTTCTGCAAAGTATAGAATATGTAGGATACAGAAAATTAATTGTCTGCTTTGAGAAAGAAAAACAAAGTTAAAGAAACTCTACATGTAGCATCTGACAGTGTTGAAACAAGACCAAAAAAAAAAAATCCTTATTCAGAGTTCCCTTAGCCAGTGCCAGGAAAAGCTCCACCAGGTGGTGGGATTAACAACACTTGAAATACGCTATGGAGCTGGATTTTCTCTTACTCCTTTGCTTTTAAAAGGACATTTCTGCTTCACCACATTTTTGAAAATACTTCTAAAAGAAGCTCTTAATAACAGCATATTACTACTATAATTTAACAGCAGCATTTGCAATGCACTTGGCATAAAAGATGCTGTTATAACCTAGAAGATGAAACCTCTATCTACACGACCCCAATTTCCCCTCAGATTACTCCTACTTTTACATAAACAGAAAAGCAAATTGATAATCAGATACAAAGTCTTTATATAAAATGATGTTTAGGTGCAAGAGCTGCCTTCCTCAATTGAGATGCCATCACCATTATTAATATCATCAAGTTTGGAAGAAAAACTGCAAGCAAAGCTGCAAACTCCTTTCTGACCGGGATATGTGAAAAATTCATACAAACAGGGCAACTTGCTCTCTCCGCTGTGCAATCAGACTGTGCACCAAGTGAGTGAGCCAAAAGAATAAGGAATTGGGTTTTTTTCTCATCTTTTGCTCTTTCAGAGACTACGCTTTTACACATTACTAGCAGAAAAGTAAAATAAATGTATATTAGACAGAATTGTACTTAAAAAAAATCTAGTGCTAGTTTTAAAGCTGGTTTGACAGGACCGTGGAGCAGGACTTTGTTGAGGCACAGGATTTAAACCTGCTGTGGCTGAAATGCTATCCTACAGCAGCACCAAAATAGAGTAAATGAAGTGAGAAATTGGCAGAGGAACAGAGCACCAAGTTCACCATAGACCTATGCAGGAGTTTTGTTGTTTCCAGGGTAATTGAGAAAACAAGTGCCTTTAAATAATAAACAAATCCACCTTTTTTATTCACATCCAACCATTCCCTCCTCACCCCCCCACCCCGCACCCACCGCCTGAACATGTGCTCAAACAGATTAAAAACTGTCAGGTTCCCAGTTGAGCCCAGAAAGGACCTCAAGAACAGCCGTGCCCTGCAGAAAACCATCCCGCCGTTGCCAAAAGCAGGAAAGAGGACCCAGGGCCAACCCCAACTTCTAACACGAGAGCAGCTCTTTCGAGGCATTACGAACAGCGGCCAGAGCACCGTCAGCTTTGGATTGAGTGGTAAAATTGAGGAGAGACAAACATATCGGCTGGAGAAGGCACTGACTGGCACAGATTGCACAGGACACTACGGATGTAGCCATCCAAATATTTCCAAACAGATGTTTCACACAGAGACACCCCTCCAGCTAAAACCATGTAAATAACACACAGGAGGAGTGTGCTGCTAATTGAGTACCTTCCCAACTGCCAAGAGGCAGGAAGACTCCAGTTAAAGGCGACTCTTCAGTTTAACTTCTGTCACTGAAGAGCACCAACATAAATGAACTCCTGAGAACAGGATCAAAGTAGAATAGATTCTCTTTTTTTTATATCCTTGAATTTCCTGTCTCTTTTCCACACTGAAATTTAATTTCCTTTTCAAAGGGAGCTTTTGGAGCTTATGAAAATTGACCCAAAAGATTACATGGGCTTTGTCACCCTTCCAATCTCTCTGAAAGATCCATAATTAGGGAGGTTTGGCCTTTAACATGTGTGCCCAGCAGGCAAATATATAATTCAGACTCACAATTATATGAATGAGTTATTTCTGTGTATTGGATACATACAAGCCCAACCGTTACAAAGAGTTGAAAAATCTTGTGTGTCTCAAACCAGTAAATATGCATCAAGGCATCTTTTTACCGGTTTGTTTTCATTTATGTCAAGACTAAAATCAATCACAGTAAGAACCTGGGATGTATGTTTGCTATAGAGATAAGTATATCAAGTGCAATAAAAGCACACGTAACAACCAAACTGCTGAACTCGAAGATTAGTTATTTATACTCCACTGGAAATTAATTCTGCGAGCAGAGATATGTGAGCGGGTACCTAAAACAGTTAGTCTGCTTTTTTCCCCCCCTCTAACGGAGTAATACTGCCTTTCCTCGATCGTCACACAGCCTACCCGAGTGGAAAAAAAAAAAAATACAAAAAAAAAAAAAAAATCCGGGTGTAGGACTCTGCCAGGCTGGTCCTTCCAGCCTGCCCCCCACCCTGCAGCAGAGCGGCTCCCCCACGCAGGACCGGTCCCCTGTGGGGCAGGGGGATGCTGTGGTGGCAGCCTGCGGGGGTGGCCCTTTGGTTGGGATGGTCCGAAGGTGCTCCTTGCTCCGGAGCCCACCTCGGCACTCGCAGCTTCTCCCCCTCTCCCCCCCCACCCCCGCCTCCAGCGGGGAAATCCCGGCTGGATGGGGAGAAGCCTCCCCCGTTCTGGGGAGCTGGGGAACCCGCCGGAGGATGCTGTAAGCTCCGCCAGCGTCGGTGCCACCCCCTGCTTCTAAATAATAATAATTTTAAAAAAAAAGAAAAAGACAACCGAAAAACCACAACTTAGCAGTCGAATGAGGAGCTGGAAAGAAGGGGGAGGCTCCCGCCGCGCCTTTTGTAGCGGGGAACGGGGCGGGGGGGGAGGAAAGGGGGAGGATTTGCAGGTAAGCGGGGACGAAGGCGGAGGAGGGAGGCGGGGGAAGGGGGTTGCGGGGGTCCCGCGGTACTCACGGAGGGGCGCGGGGGAGCGCCAAGCCCCATGGCCAGGGAAGGGCTGTCGGTCGGTCGCTGATGGTGCCGCTGTTGCTGCCGCCGCTGCCTGCGCTGCCCGCGGAGCCTCTCCGGGCGCCCCGTCCCTCCCCTTCCCTCCCCGGCAGGGCTTCCTGCCCGCTCATATAGCGCGCCCCGAGCCACGTGGACGGCGCCGGTGGCCCCCGCCGGCCCCTCCTCGGAGTCGGGCAGGGCGGTACCGGGGCGGACCCCCCCCATCTCCCCCACCCTCCCGGGGCCGCTGAGCGCCGGGCTGCGCGCCCGCGGAGAGATGCGCGCCCCCGCCCGTCGGGGATGCGGGCCGTGGGGCGGGCGGGGGTGGGGAGGGGGGACACGGCCGCCAACCCAAAGTTGTCCCTGAGGTGAGGCGGGGTGACACCCCTGATCCCTCCCGAGGGGGGGGGGGACACCGCCCAGAAATACCTGTGTGCTCCCCCCCACCCCCCCGAAACTCCCACCTCTGAAACCGGGCTGCGTGGATCCCGGAGGTGATCACGGCAGGGAAAGTGACAAGAAATCGCGTGCTTCTCAGAGGAGAAAACATACTGTGCATCGTTAATACTAATTAAAAAAAAAAAAAAAAAAAGTACATATCTTCTTTCGGTCCAGCATCAGACATTATTAAGGTGACTATGAAATGCTGTAGAATTAAAAAGAATACAGCATCGTTAAAGAATCCCCCAGACAGATACATTCAATTGATAAAGTGTCTGCTAAAACTATTTACCAACATAATGCTGCCTTTTTTAGTGTCGATGTGGAAAGAGTGGAGCCAAGATAGGAAGCGGGGAGGAGGGGATTATAGCACCTCCACAGAAGCAAATGATCTCGCTGGTCTTCTCTCCAGTCCCTCCGTGGGCAGTGTAATGCACAGTGAACGTCCACAGCACATGTCAGGGGAGAGAATGTATTCCTGAGCTCGGATAAACATGCTCCTTAATGCTGGACAGCCCCTTGCATCACTCCCTTTGTGAAGCCTATGAGTTTATAGGTTATTAATCTATTTACTGAAACTGCCCACGCTGTTGGTTTATTACACCCAGCACAACAGAGTTCCAATGGAAACTGTAACACGTTACGTAGGAGCTGCAAGTCATCAATCATCACTGAGCTTGTTTCCATAGAGTTATATTAGCAAAAGCTTAAGTGTGAATTCAGACCAGTGCCACATCGTGTACCACACCGTGCAGATATTTGCATTCGGCTGTGAGCACCCGTGGCAGGTTGAGCTTTCTGCTTAGGAGCATAAACCCCCACAAAACCTTCAAGGGACTCACCCCGTCACTAAATCCTGCCCCTGGATTCGTGCAGAGCAACATAGTATTATATCCTGCATAAACAGGGCTTGGAAGGGATTTAATCTAAAGTAATGAGGCTAAAAGAAAAAAGAAAAAAAAATAAAAAGGTTTCTTTTACAAGGAATGTATCAACACAAGGAATTACTGTGTGGGGGAAACAGTGTATTAAATAGCTCTTCACCGCTTTTTCCCAGGAGCTGCCTGCCACTTTGCTGAAGGTGGGATAGGGCCCTTGAGGAGCTCCGATTTGATCACCTGTGACAGTTTCTGTAACCCACTCGACTTGATAGTCGCATACCTTCAGGCAAATTAGTTGAATTTGCTGCTTCATTTCCTTCCTGATGATTGTAGGTGAGTGGGTTTGTTTATGAAAACATCACTGGGGAACAGCGCACCAGCAAAAAGGAGATTTCTCCCAAGCATTTCTGAGGAGATGGAGGGAATAAGAGGGTGACGAGAGCCCTGAAGAATGTCCTAGAAAAGCAACAGTGCCTGGAGAAGGAAAAGTCTGAGGACTGCATTTCAGTACCTGTTGTACCACACCCGGTCTGGCCATGAGCTTAACAGAGAAAAAGAATGACTCCAGTAAAACAAATGAATTCTCATCATACGGTATATAAGTTTTACTAGTGCGTCTACAGGTTGTATCAAGGAAAGTCAAGAGTGTTCAAATTAATTATAGTTAATCAAGATGACACTGGAACAGGTTTTTGGACGTCCCATCCTGGAAGTGTTCAAGATGAGGCTGGATGGGGCTTTGAGCCACCTGGTCTAGTCAGAGGTGTCCCTCCCCATGGAAGGGGGGTTGAAACTCGATGATCTTTGTGGTTCCTTCCAACTCAAACTGTTGTAGGATTCTATGCATTTATAACTCTGTGAGTGAAGAAAAGGAGCCAGGGGATGATATAAAGTTTTCTCTGCATTTTCAGTCCTATCTCTGCACCATTTCTATGGAGTACGCAAGGGGTAAGACATGGTGCATCCCTCCAGTGACATCGGCCTTGGTTAAAAGTTGCAAGGAGGAGATATGGAAGAGGCATCTGCAGTGACTGGTTTTGGTCAGAAAAATACTTTTCTGTAGAGCGAGGCAGAAAAGAACGGTAGTTGCTCCAGGGGTACCTCATGGAGGTATGACACAGAGGTACAGGTCGAGCATAGAAAAGTGCCTCAGGTCTCCACCACTGTTACCTCTAGCAGTGGGAGGCTGAGCCAGGAGCAGAGAACAAGACCAAATCCTCCTGAAACAGCAAGTGTGGAACCTGTTTCTATTTGTTATGCCAGTGTTACACACAGTTAACTCCTTTGGATGCTCTCAACTTCACTGATGCACCCCAATGAGCGTGCAGGTAGCAAGTGCTCTTCAATAGTGCCGTAGTAATTACAGCAGGGTCCAAGCGGGGGGGTTGGATACGCTCCCTTTTATACTGTAGCATTTCCCTAGCAAGTGTCATTTAGATGCTTTTGGGAAAGAATCCAGGATTTGTTTCACAGACAGTATTTCCTCAACAGCTCAGTGAATATGAAATAGTTTGAACTAACCATGCAAATCTCACTTGTCTTCTTATATAGAGAAACGATATCTATTCTAAACTCTGGGCCAAGGCTTTCAGCTGCTGATGGGGGATAGCTATGCAGACATCAAAGGAGCTGTATCAGCTTTCACCAAGCTGGGATCCGGACTTTTATTCATATTTTAAAATGCAGAAACTGTGTCTAGGTAAAGCATTTTTCTCTATATTTTTAAGTAGCCAGTATTTTATTTTAGAGATGTTCCCTCAGTGGAAGGATTGTTTCTCAGTAGTCAATGTTTAAAGGCCCTTCAAGGCTGAAGGGATTAAAAATGAATAATTTAAAGATGGTCTATGATGCAGAATTTTTAACATATGTTTTACAGGCCATGTAGAACAATTATATTTTTTTTTTTGTCTTGTCAGTAGATATTTTACAAACATGCTGTGCTGGAACCGAAATCCTTTTTTATTTAAGACTCAGATTTGAGCCCTCCTATGCATCGACACAGCAGTGTGCTGGAGTCTGCAAGTCATAACAAGGAAATCATTGTCACCAGCAGTGATCAGAAAAGAGGAGAAATGAAGCAATTTCACCACTTTTTCCTCTTACTCACACTGGTATGCCAGATGTGGGCAGAACTATGGCTCTCCCACCTCAGAAAGCCTCATCCCAAGGTAGAGACAGAGCAGCTGTAATTTGTTTAGCCTAACGCTGCAAAAGGACTGGACCCGGGTGGCGTTGGAGAAGGAGGTGTAGGACATGTTGGGTTTTGATTATTTTTTGAAGGTTGTCTGGAGTATTTTTTTGCCAACCTCCTGTTAACTCCCTAAACAATGTAGTGCTAGGAATGTCAGCTTAGTCACTCTTGGCAGTTGACAATGCTAATTTCTGGCAAATAACCAATGATACACCTTTTACGGATTTAATTTCTTGTCCCTTCCTAGCTCCTTGCAACAGCAAAGGGAGGAGGCACCTACTTTGTGGATGCTCAAAATCAGCCCGGGTTTCAGCCTTATGGACTGGTTTCCACACTCTTCTTTGTTTTCCTGGATTGTCTAGTTTTTCACTTCTATTTTACAGTTACTCCAAATTTGCAGTGAAAAAGAAATTGTTTCGATTACTTTAAAAGCTCTTTGGGCCCAAAACCAATTTCAAGTATTTCAGCAAGACGTAAGTTTAGGCATCACACTGGAAGCATGCAGATTTGGGCTTGCGTTTTCTCGCCCCTCATTTGCTCTCTCTTCAGTAGGTAATCTGTCATCTTTCAAACAAGCCAATTGCCATTGTGTCTAGGCCAAAAAGAAAAAGTTAAAATAGAAAATCAGCATTTGGCATGTACATGGTTGCCAAGAATCTATTTCTCCTCTCCTGTGTAAATAAATTGTCATTCAGAAATGGTTGGCTTGCTCTAAGAGATGTGCTAAGTGCTACCCTTGTACCATGCTCCCAGTAGGAGGAGAGGATCCAAAAGAGTGGTCAACTAAAGCCCCATCCCCAGCTTCCACCCTAATTCTGTCAAAAGGGATCGTTCTTTGCACAGGCTGAAATGTCGTTGGATAGCTGCTGTTGCAATTAACATAGCAAGAGTGATTACTGTCGTTGACAGTTATGTCCCCACCTCAGGACCAAGCTCCATGAAGGTGGATCCTTTTACAAGGCAAAGTGATTTACTAGTAAATCTATATATTTTTATGTCGCTAATCATTCATGTTTCTTATATATTATACAGAGATATACCTATTGATTGGCACAGCAAGCTGTGAAAGAGATTAAATACTTCCAACAAAACTTTATAAACATGGAACTAGGAGTATTGACCACAAATGGACTCTACGCAATTTGTTTATTCTGACTGGTAAGAGAGACAGATGGTCTATGCATATCTTACCTCCACTGAAGAGATAAAATATGTTCTGTATTTGAACACGTAAGACACATTGCCCTTATTTTCCATACTTGCTAGAGTAGTACCTTATATACTGTGAGAACAAACTTTATCATGTTATCTGATGGCAATGGACTTTGCCATAATTTTTAGACAGTTTTATCTCATCTGGTTTGCTCTTCTTCACTTTTTTTTTTTTCTGTTTTAGCAAGCAACACCCTGCAATTCTGACAGGTGTTGCAGGACTGTGGTAGTCTTCCCTGATCCAAAGACTACTAAAGGCAACTGGTAAGAGCTCAGAGGTTTAAAATGGGCTTTTGGGTCATATCCTCAGCCTCCATGCTTCACAGAATCAGTCTCTGGCATTAAAGTGTGTTATAAGCAAAGAGAAAAACGAAAAAGCATCCAACATCCTTCCTCGGTTGCTCTTGGAGTTCCAAGGGTGAGGAGTTGTAAGAACTCAGTGGTACTGACATATGGTTGGTGGTCTCAGCATCTGCTTCACAGCATCAGTGTGCAGGACCACAGCTGAGATAGCTTTGACATCAGAGTGGGATTTTCTTTGAGGCCAAACTATCAGTCAGAGACATGTTTTTTACCTCCTAAGACTCATTAGTGCTTTACACAGGACCATTGGCTGTGGGTGGAGGCTGTGATATGGCACAATGTGCTCTCAATAAATATCTGAGAAAGTCAGAAAAAACTTTTCAGTATTGCAGCACATAAAATCACACAGTAAGTACCAAAAGCTCGATTTGCAGAAGTATTCAGTAAATCTGGAGCTGAAGCAAACGCACATAAAAAGCAACCTGAGCTATGAAATACTTCTTTGCCTTTATACTCTTAGATAAATGCAATTTTTTTGCTATAAGGACAATATAAAGATTCAGAGGAACAATAAGCACTAAACAAGAATAAAACACTGCGAGGATATTAACATAGATAAACCCATCGTACTCCTGTCATGGTACAAGAAGTTAAATTAACGTAGGAAATTCATTGGCCATCAATAATTTACTGCAGAGCAAATGAATGACATAAACACATAAAATGAGAATAAAGGTAAGTAAAGAGAGACAGATATGGTGTACTTTTAGGTGTTTCATACACATGTAGCATGTTGATTCTCCCCAGCACACATGTCCCTTCTTGGCAGTTCAGGCATCACCTACAGAAAATAACAACAGTCAAATTCTCCTGATTTACCTTCGTTCATCTTGATTGCTCAGTGCCTTAGGTACCACCTATTCCCAGCCGCTTCAGCTAAAACTCCTCAGCTCTTCCCAAGCAAAGACTTGAAAACGTGTGCATTAAATCACTGTGAAGTTATTAGCATCATTTCATTTTATTTCCTTTCAGCTATTCCCCAGGATAGTGAGGAATAAACCGGAAGATGAAATTAGACTTAGACTCAGAAAATAAATGTTGTTGATTAGGTTGAAGTGTCTATTAGGCTTCTGTTTGAGTTTCCAGCCCACAAGAAGAATGGCAAGCAAAGCTTGTTAAAGAAACATTTTGACAAGAATGCATTTTTTGTGGCTCAAACAAAATAAATATAGTAACGCAGAAGAACCTTTTCAAAGTCAGGCTTATGTGCTTGTCTGATCAACACCAGCTAACCATTTCATCTCTCTTGAATGTCACAGAAGCATGCAGGCTGTGCCACCATGCAGTTTTCAAGATAAATGTTTTTCTCAAAGGACATCTCACACATACCAAGGGCTGTACGTGCTGTATTAAATTAAACACACTAACAAAACAAAACACTAATTGCATGTGGAAGTCATCCCCTGGGAAAGTTATGAGTAAAACACTGAACCACACCTGGCAGATATTAGTCACATAGCTTAATTTAGCATGGAAATGCATTTATATTGAATGGCAGAAAAACAAAATAATAGTCTAGATAGGCTAGAAAATTTTCTTTTCTTGACAGATAGATATGTTAAAATAACATTTTATGGTCACTTCCAGGTGGTGGGATTGGCTGGGCAGGGGTAAAAGGTGTGGGCAGAATCCCTCCAGGGAGGGGTGGTGAGCAGTTGGGCTGGGGTAGTGCTGAAGATCTGCTGTTAACCTACAGCTTGGAGCCAGGTGTAGGACAGAGTATCTGAGATGTTACTAGAGAAAAAAACAATAGCTCTAGAAATAAATTTCCCAGATGTAGACTGGTCACTTAGGTCACATTATTTTTGTGTGCTAAAGCTAGCAGAATCCTTCACTGAAGCAGCACTAAGTCACCTGTAATGCTGTTTTAGATCTGGTATTAACAAATCAGTGATTAGAAAAGAGCCTATCATCAAAGATGGCTTTGGAGTAACTGATCATGACTTTTTTCCACTGAAGTTGCATGGCAAGGAAAACAAAAGCAAGTTTACAAATATAGTCCCCCGATTGCAGAAGAGTAAAGAGTAGTTGTATAAACTAAGGAATTGTTTTAGTGATTAGAGCTGAGAGCTGGACAAAAGATTTCAAGACTTGAAGATGATCTTTCTGTAAACTAGGTAGGTGCTACATTCAGAAAATAACCTACATCTAAGAAATTGAAAAAAAAGTGAATTAGAAAACTAGAGAAAAATTAATCCAAGCTTAATACAGTGTGATTTCTTAGAATAAATTTAGAAGGAACAATTAGTTTAAGATCTGGAGAAAAATACAAAATGGCAATCCTGAGTTTACCAGAGAGAGATTAAACAAGATTAATTTGTAAATTTATTTGAAGCAATAAGTGATTTTCAGGAAAAGACTATGTAATAAATTGTGTTTACCTGGCCTTTGACAAAGCATACAAACTGATCCTACTCGGACTACTCAGACTTATTTTCTTGGAAACTAAAGGTGGAACAAGACTGGTGGTCCAAAGTCTCTGTGTGCTGAGCAGGAACTATTAAAAGGTGTTGTTTTATGTAAAAGTGGATTCAAAACAGCTTCTTAAGACAGCATGGGAACCCTTACACTTTTCCAAATCTCCTACCACTCCACTGGATGCACCAATTTTACCTGGTGTGGAAGTGCTCACCCTCACCACTGCAGCAGCTCTACTGATATACAAGGCTCTGCATGCAGCCAGGGTGCAGAAATGGGTTTCTTCTCCAGCTGTGGAATAAGGTGTATGTCCAGTGTAGTTTTAAATGCTGCATAGCACTTCTCCATGCTATCACAGAGGCAAAAGGGTGTCTTGTCATCCAAGTCAAGATAAAAGATAAGCCCACCACTTAGGAAGAGGAGGTAGAAAAGTAAATCATAGCTCTTGGACAGGGTTGGACTAGATGATCTCCAGAGGTCCTTTCTAACCCCACATATTCTATGTAGAAAGAATTACCTGGGCCGTGCAGTTACCTGCTTCATGGCTGGAAAGCCATCAGCAAAATATGAGGGAGGTGTCACGGTGAACCGTAGACCAAGGTACCTGAGGTGAACCTTACCGTTAGGAATTAATAAAAACATCTGCCTTGAGATAAGAGCTCTTTACTGCCCTCCAATTAAGGAGAGGAAAAGATTGTGGCCTGCAGGATGACTCTAAGCTGCCAGCAGGATGAAGCCGTGAAACGGGCAAATGAGATTTGCTCAGTGTTGCAAAATGAAAGCTGAAGGGGAATCCGATTGCTGTCGATTGATTTGGAAGTAAATGTGAGGGAAGGGGGGAATGTATAGCAGCTAAAGGAGGAGTGAGTGTAAGCTGCAGGTGGATGCATTCAGGCTGTAAATTAAAATAATGTTCCTAATGATCATACAAAAAGATAAAAGGATGCAGGAAAGCCTCTAGTGGAAAAGGGAGAAGAAATTCTGTAATGATCTCATATGGGGCTTGATGCATTCCTGGGTAATATTTTATAGGATTTCCTGTGTGAGAAAGCAACCTACCTTAATGAATTAGACCTACTTCTCCTTATATCGGGAAATGTATCCCATAGATAGCATATGCTCAAAGATATAAATCACTAGCAAGTGGCACCACTTGTGTTGCACTAAAAGAAGTAAGAAACAAAAACATTTAAGTACTGGCAAAGATTCTGCAGGCCCTCGCAAATGCCACCATCTAGGACCCATTCCTAACCTCTCTGATGGGTAAAAGGATGCCAGGTTTCTTCTATGAGAGCACTGAGGTTACAACCAGAAGGCTGAAAATAGGGAGCTGCGTGTCATGGGAAGTGCTGTTGAGATCTAGTATTATTAATATGTTCACACAGTCACATACTATGCAACATTAAATTTCCTCACAGGCTAATTGTTCCAAAATGCAGTTTCTAAAGGTTTGATTTTGGCTGGAGGAAGGATTTTTCATTTTAAAAAAAAAGAAACCAATCGGTACAGCACAGTAGTGTTTCCACAGCATAAGACGATCTATAGTTCCATTTCCTCTGTTACTGCTAGTTTGTGTCATCAAATGTACTTTTTATATTTTTGCTTACTTACACTGTACTTTGAGCAGTTTGAGAAGTCAAAACAAGTTTGATCAAGATACAGGGAGGGAAAAAAAACGTGCTGCAATACGGGATGACATTCCAGTTTCATCACAGGATGTGTTTCAAAGAAAGCTTCACAAATACCCACAAGATTGCAATGCCTTTGCAATTGTCACGGTCTTCTACTCTTTCTTCCAGAGGACATGTCAACGCTCATAAATATCTAAAGGGTGGGTGTCAAGAGAACGGGGGTAGGCTCTTCTCAGAGGTGCCCAGTGGCTGGACAAAAGGCAATGGGCACAAACTGGACCACAGGAAATTCCATCTAAACATGAGAAAAAACTTCTTTACTTTGAAGGTGCCAGAGCACCGGAACAGGCTGCCCAGGGAGGCTGTGGAGTCTCCTTCTCTGGAGACAATAAAAAACTGCTTGCATGCATTCCTGTCCAGCCTGCTCTAGGTGATCCTGCTTTGGCAAAGGATTGGGCTGGATGATCTCCAGAGGTCTCTCCCAACCCCTACCATTCTGTGATTTTGTGTGATTTTTCCCTGGTTGAGAACTCTCCCACATGGTGTGCCTGAACATTGAAACTTAATCTATCGATAGCTTTAGACACAAGGGCTCCATCCTCAGCTAGTATAATTCAGCTTTCTGACTCCTTCCATAGGTCTATGATAATTTGTATCATCCAGGGATCTACCTTCATCTTTTATCTTGTAGGACACTCAGTATGTTTTCCTTTCTTTTACCATTCACATCATTAAAAATTCCATCCAAGTATTAACCCTATGTAAAGCATACATCATCGGAACATAGACTGTAGACTAGGAGAAGAAAATATATAATTGTCTGAGGAATAAACCACTGGACTGTTAAATTCCCTTTATTTATGGTATCTTCACAGATCTTGTCAGTGATATACCCTGCCTCTCTTTACTTCAGAAATACACCTATAATGCATATAGAATGCTGTTTCTCAACTGTTCCACCTCCTTTCTCTGTATAATATTAAAGCCTATGGATTGTCATTATTAGACAGTATCTGTATCATTTACACTGTCATCTTTCCTAGCAGGCCCCATCAAGAGTCAAGGACAAACGCACATTTCCTACTGCTGCTGGTTTATAGTCCAGCAATTCCTCCTCAAAAGCAGTACATCAGGAGCTGAGATACCATCCTTATGGGATGTTCCTACAGCTCTGAGCACCAAGAAGATAGATACAGCTTCCTGCAGAAGTATTTCTTGTTTTATGGAAATTAGGAAAATGAGCAAAGCAGGAAACAATATATATAATGACACAAGGACAGAGTGCAATGCATTCAACACCTTTGAGCTGCCCCCATGATGCATTAATTTTCCTCCATGAAGGATTCAGAAGAGCTGTTTGGCAGCAGTTCACATGAGGCGGTAGAACATGTTCTACTGAATTCTCTGAGACCTGAATTGAGCCTGAAATGCAGACCTAAGGGCAAATATTTCTCTTTATCTCAGAAACTAGAAGGTTATGGCCATTGGTACCACCTGAAAAGGGCTGAAAGAACTCAGTCCTTCAAATCTCCATTTGTAACTTGAAGGAGGCATAAGACTAAAGAACCGTTGTTTCCAGAGGCAGCATTTCAGATTTGTCCTATTTCACTTGCAAAATTGTTCCTGTCTTTGCAGACTAAATCCTTGTGATCAAACCCATGACTATGTAAAGTGTAGTTATGTTCGAAAAGGATTAGGTCATTGTTTTATTGGGTTTTTTTAGAAAACAAAATACCCTGTTGTATTTTATTTTATTTATGTCTTTATTTATTTATGTCTTTATTTATTCATTTATTTATTCCCCTGCAGAACAGATGAGAATGTGGACTTTATATAGAGAGAAGTATGTAAGCTTTATAATAAATTTAAGCCTGGGATCAGCCTGAAGATTTGGACAAGTTGCCTGAACTGATTCTGGAACAACACAGTGCACAGATGTTTATTCAGTTAACCCTTAATAAGTGGAACAAGGAGCATCATTCTGAAAATGTGTTTCAGAAAGACATCAGAGGTTCCCAGAGACCAAGAAGCCACCTCTTCTCTTGCTACTGTTTGACAACGATTTGTCTCATTGTACCAAAAAAACCTCACTTTATATTTTCTTCTCATGTATCTGGCTTCAGCCTACAGCTGTTAATTCTTGGTTTGTTTTCTTTTTTTCTGCTGGGTAACAATGCCTGTTGGAAACAGAATTGTCTTCATTTGAAGGTCCTCCATGCTGTAATCAAGTTAGCACTGTGATCTGCTTGTGATGAATTAAGCATGTTGAATTTTTTCAGTCTCTCACTTGGGATATAACTGACCAGAGGTGAACTTCTACCCAACAGATGGCTCTACAGCACTTGTCACCATTCCTTTGAAGTAAGCACAGAGAAATGAGCCCTTCCAGGGTGAAGTTCATCTCATCTTAAAGTGGATGTTTAAAACAGACCAGATAAATGTTCCTTGCAGCATTCCTATTTCTCTCTAACAACAGTCAAGGAAGCCTGTGATGACTACCTCTCATGCCACCTCCCGCATTATAGGCATCTGTATTTAGGTAAGATGAATGTGACTCTTTGACTAAGTAATTTTCCCAGCTTTGAATCATTTCCTTGGCTTTCCCCTCTGCACATCTCATTGATGAGACTTTGCAGCATCTCCTGCAGATGCATGGCATTAAATGACTATGTCTGAGGAGCCTATGACTCCAACTATGTCACTCTTAAGTGCTACAAGTGCACATCAGGGCAGTTCACTGAAAATCCAGTTAGGGAGATAAAACTGCATTTCAATGTACATGTTGTCTGTACTTTTTATTGATTGTACCTTTTTAATGAGATGCATGTGGCACTGATGAGAAAATGCCTTAATAATTATGCCCCCCCTGGATAAAGATCAGATTATGTAACTATTAATCTTAATATTTTTGTTCCATATCTGTTTTCCATTTTTTCTGATACTAACAATCCCTGCAACATTCACAGATTTCAGCTCTTTCCAGCTTGGTTTCCAGCATTAGCCATTCCGTTGTATCTAATCATACCAGGCTCAGCCACTAGCCCAACCAGACAGCTGCCAGATGTTTTATTTTTAAATAAATACTTACATCTGTTGAGTTATAAAGCAGAGAGCAATGAATACATTCCTGATGTCTCTCTCTTTTTTTTTTTCTCCTCTGCCACTTGAAGAAGACAAGCCAAGATTTACACAATCTCTGCAACAAGAGACAAAGGATTAATGTATCTGGGCAGGATCCCTTTAATTTATACAAAGCTTATGCAAGTGTTGGTGTGTTGGCCATCACTCCACAGTGGTTTATTAGGTATGAAGGAAAGAACTGCAATGAAAATAATTTCTCTTGCCCAACACCTTAACACTTTTAAGTATGGATAGTTGTAATGCTCTCCTGATAAATAGAATCGGTGTCATATATTTATATATCGCTAACTCACCTGGGCTGCAGAAACGGCTGAGTAGGAATTTGCATGTCTTCCTGTCTGGGAAGTGAGAAGTTTTACAATCAAAGTCCTGCTGTTCCCTTTGGGGGTCTTCTACCTCAAGGTGCAGGAACAGCTCAGGCATACCCTGTCCCCATCTGTCCCTCTATCCCCTCTGTTTTGCCCATCCTCTCTCCATCCCTGTCTTCTTCACTCCATCATGTGTACTAGCTCTGATTGCAGACACTTTCAGGAAAAGGCACAGTGCTTTTGGACAAGTGTTGCTATTTTTTTCTTAGTTGTGGCTGTGTCTTCACAAACAGGCAATGTTAGAGAACCAAGTTCCAAACTACACTTGTTGTATCATCTCACGTTGACCTCATCGTTACCTATAAACCGGTCCAATACGGACAATGAAGGCTGATCGTACTGGCCGTTTATGATCTTGAAAGCAAGAATGAATCATGGTAGAGAAGAGATTCCTCCAAAGAATTGATTTATCTTGTTAAATCTTGCTGCATGCTATTGCAGTCAGTGAGCTGAGATGATTCAGGTGAGACACTCCCCCCCCCCCCCCGCCCCCGGCAGCTCCCTCCATATTGCTCTAAAAGTGACTTTAGAGCTTTCTGTTTTAGTTGGTAGGATTCAACTTAAGTTAAATCAATATACTGTGGGCTTCCATTGAGTTGAGAAGGTGCACACAATGGGTTGTGCTGGTTTACATAATCTTTTTCTGAATGCTTGGTACCTTTAGTTAAAAAATGGCACATAAGCCAGTTCGAGAGCTACAGATAGACCAAGGATTTTTAGTAGCTGTTCATCGCAGGGGTAGTAAAGACTAGGCAGAAGTGGAAATCTTATGGGATAAATGTGGAAGTGTTAGAGGCATGAAATAATTCAGTAAGAATTCAAACAATATCTGGTATTTTGAAACAAATCTTTACTTAGCTAAAATAATTCTGCATTAAAAAAAAAAAAAGCAGGGTGTTCATTTCTTCCCTTATTTTTCTACTATTTATATCTGAAGATTTTTATAATCATCTGTTCACAACATCTCATAAACAACCCTGTGACAATTGAAATAATGTTTCCTAGAGGATTAGGGGAATTTGTAAAAAGAATCATTGCTTCATGTGGGAGCAATCAAACACTCATTGCAGGCATCTTTGTTCCTTAATTTCTTTGTGCTGGTACCTTGATTTGTTTCTCAAATTTAACAAAGAAGGGTACAAAGCCACTAAAAATCTAAAATTACAATGTAACCATATGGAAATATTAAGTTTAGGAAGCCTGAGCACTTAAACCAACTGTTCAGGGTATTTTCCCCTTAATGGGCTTACATAAATCACATTAGTTTTTATGAGAGTTATTTTTCAAATTTATAGACTTTTTCAGATGGATCTTCATCTCCCAAGGTGACATAAGCAGAGGCTGAGTGTGTTTCTGCAAATTAAAGACTATGGAGTTCAAATTTTAACTCTGTCACTGGATTTGTGCATGACATTGCATACTCCAGTGACAGAGTCTCCATAGAAAGCTGAATTGTCATTTCTGAATACCCAGCATTCAAATTACTGATGTAACACGCAATATTCCTGCGGCAATTTTAGAACTGGCCTGTGCCACGGCTTCATCTGTAACAAGATCTGAAGGGGAGAAAAAATACTGCCACCATTTGAGCAAACACAGCACATAGAAAAGCTGTCTATCTTGAACATCAATGTTTTCACTGAAATCCCCCATTTCTGGAAACCGTTGATTTGGAGGTGTTGTGTTTTAACCCCAGTAGGCAGCTCAGCCCCTCACAGTGGGATGGGGGAGGGAATTGGAAGGGTAAAAGTGAGAAAACTTGTGGGTTGAGATAAGAACAGTTTAATAGGTAAAGCAAAAGCTGCATGCTCAAGCAAAGCAAAATAACAAATTTAGTCACTACTTCCAGTCGTCACACAGGTGTTCAGCCATCTCCAGGAAAGCAGAGCTCCATCGCTCCTTACTTGGGAAAACAAATGTTATCACTCTGAATATCCCCTTTTCCTCCTTCTTCCCCCCACTTTTATTGCTGATCATGGTGTTGTATGGTATGGGATATCCCTTTGGTCAGTTGGGGTCAACTGTCCCAGCTGTGTCCCCTCCCAGCTTCTTGCCCACCACAGCCTACTCACTGGTGGGGCAGTGTGAGAAGCAGAAAAGACCTTGTCTCTGTGTATGCACTGATCATGAACAACTAAAACATCCTTGTGTTATCAAGACTGTTTTGGGCACAAATCTAAAACATGGCACCATATGAGCTGCTATGAAGAAAATTAACATGATACCAGCAGAAACTAGTACAGGGGAATATTTCATAATTTAGAAAGAACATATTTCTAGCTTTGATGAGCTATATCAATATTTATGTATTTAAAGTTTTATATTCATATAAAATACTTATATATAAATTAAATGTATATTAATTGTATTTTGATTTATATATACTATCTCTAGTTTTGACAAGAACATGTACTGAATGTGTCCTGAAGATTCAAAAAGCAGAAGGCAAATCAAAACTTTCCAACATTTCTTATAATATTGAATGCAGAGTTATTTTAACATTGATTTGGAGCTTTTGGAATGACCTAGATCAATCATTTTTAATTTGGCATTATTGTGAAAATCAGCTGGAATCTCCTGAGTGCATTCAGCTACACTAAACCCAAGAGAAAAACCAACACATGCAAAGATTCCACCCTCTGCCACAGCAACACTGCCCCAGTCTAGGTTGGTTCCCAGACCTTGCTACCACTTTGAAGCCATATGGGCTGACTGTAACCCCACAAGGTGTTGCAGAGAGCTCACGTGGAGCAGGGAGTGTCCCGTGTCTGCAGATCACAGCACGTCAAGGGTCTAAGGAGAGTTCAGAGGGTCAGTTTGCAGTCAAGAAGCAGAAACCATGTCAGGCAAAGTGCAGGGCTCCGAGTACCTCACACACCCTAGCAGCCAAGTCAGGTTTTGTAATTCACCTTAGCCCACCCTTTTTACACCACTCCTTAGGCAGGTGAGTGTACATTTTGGAGGCACAGCTTGCCTTGTGCCTTCCCAACTTCACCATACCCAGTGAGGGCCAGTGTCTGGAAAGTGAATCTAAACATATTTACAACATAAATAAGGTGAAAGTTTGCCACAACAACGCTAATGAGTAGGCAGGACAAATCAGGGAGGTATGCTGCAAGCTAGACCTGCCTTTGGGACAGAGGCTGCATCCTGACTCTTGTCACTCGGTGCTTAAGCAGCTTTTAACTTGGTCATAGCACTCCATCTTGCCCTGGTGAGACTCGGAAATTCTTCAGAAAAAGGAGAACAAAGGCTCACCAAAAGGTCAAATTAGTCACCAAGGTTTTATTTCACCTTTGATACAAACAGTGACTCACACAAACACTCAGCAACTAGCAACTGTGATAGAGTGTCATTAGCTGCTGCCCCTCAGGAAGGCTGATGGATGGAGAACATGCTCCTATGCTCTGGAACATCCTTCTCAAGGATGATTAATTCCTTGGGGCTGGTGTGCATTACATACTTGAAGTCTCTTCTCTTGGCTAAGAGACATCAACCAACACAATAATTTCTGAACAAGTTTAAGGCCTACCATCCTCCCTCTGAGACAGGAACCAGGCTGATTTTTTTTGCCAAGAGGTGGTTAGTCCTAGTTAGGCCATGAGAGCAGTGTGTTGAGAGGTTTTCTAGGCCAAAGCCAAGCCCATGCTCTAATATTTCCTTCCTGAGGGCAGTGCGTGTTATCCATAACTTGACATCTTTACCCAAGGCTTAGAGTTTAGGCTGGCTCTGTGCCATCCTAAAGAGACTCATGCTCATCCGTGAGCCATAGGCTCAATGTGGGAAGCACTGGTGAAATGCTGGTGTTCATTATGCAAGAGTTCAGCAGAGATGACCATGATGGTTCCTGCTGGCCTTACTGCCACTATTACTCTTCTTTTTGCCCTATATAATGCTTGCTACCAGCTAAGCATTCACTGACTCATTGCTCCTCAGACCTTCTTGGTTTCTCAAACATCACAGTCTTATCAGCCTTGAGAAAGCTTTAGGACTGCTTGGGTCCGGGTTTTAAATATTTTGCCTTCTAGCTGTAGCCTAGTTCCTGCACCTCAAAAATGAGCATTTCCATTTAAGTTCAGGCTTTCATGGCTATGAAGAGCTTTGAAAAATGAAAACCTCACTTTGTTTCTTCTCTGGCATGGGTGGGTTGGACTGGTCAGTGTACATGAGGAGTCATAGCTAATTTGTTGTATTAGTGACGTGAACTGGTGGTTGTGCAACTCCCACTGAGACAATGTGGGCATACAGAGATAAAGGGAGAGGTATGCGTGGTTATACAGGATGTTTTTTTTGCCTGGAGGTCCAGCCTTTTGCTTCCCATTCATTTTGAGGAGCATTTTTTCCTCCCTTTTTGCCTAAGCAGCTAAATACAGCAGTAACTCCTGATCTGCAGCGTTGAGAAGAGGCAAGTACACTCTGAACCGGGCATTTACCTCTATTACATTTCAGTGAGACAAAAGTCACTGCTGTCAGACAAAGAAAAGAGCAAATTCCTTTCCATTTCTATTGGCAGGTGACACCTGTACGTGCCAAATGGACTACCCAATGAGCTTTTTAAAATAATCGCCTCTTAGTGTAGCTCAGATCTCATTCCCATCTCCTTCTTGGTTTCTTTTGCTGCCATGGTTGGGGGAAGGCTGTGCTGTGCCAGGAGGGCAGCAGATTTACAGCACCCAGTGACAGCTGCCAGAGTCCTTCAGCTTAAAGGGCATTAAAATAAATTCTTTCATTGAAGGAAAAAACCAAAACAAAGCAGGGTAAGAGAAAAAGCCTGTGTGAGGGAGCACAGCATGTTAACCAGCTGGGTCTGTTCCATCCTCTTCAAGAGGAGGTTTCACGAGAGACAGTTCACTTTGAAATGTAGAGGTATGACAGAGCCAAAAGCTCAGATGCATCACTGCATGTCCCAGTGGGCTTGTTGTTGCATGATTGCTGCGCTTCTTTAGACTGGTTGCAACAATCTGCAATTTTACCCTAAAGTAGTTGGCTTGGTGTTGCTAGAGAACTTGATGTGTTGAAGCCTCCTCCCCTCTTTGCAGGTTTTCCACTTTCTCACCCCTGTCCCATCTCTAGGAAACACCTTTGAAACAGCTTGAGCCACTCATTCTTCTTCCTCCCCATAACTGTGAATAAGCATTTGTCACACCACGAGTCTCCATGGAGAACTGTCTGTGCAGCTCTCTGCGCTAAGTGCAGGAGAGCACCTGGAGAGCTTCAGACTCATGGAGAATTGGAACAACATCCTAAGATATAACCTTCCATAAATAAATCAATGAAATTTAACAAGGGTGTGTGCAGGGTGCTGCACCTGGGGAGAAATAACCCCCTGCACCAGGACAGGTTGGGGGCTGACCTGCTGGACAGCAGCTCTGAGGAAAAAGACCTGGGAGTTCTTGTGGACAACAGAATGACCGTGAGCCAGCAATGGGCCCTTGTGGCCAAGAAGGCCAATGGCATCCTGGGGTGCATCAGGAAGAGCGTGGCCAGCAGGTCGAGGGAGGTCATCCTGCCCCTCTACTCTGCCCTGGTGAGACCCCATGTGGAGTACTGTGTCCAGTTCTGGGCTCCCCAGTTGAAGAAGGACAGGAAACCGCTGGAGAGGGTACAACAAAGGGCCACAGAGATGATTAAGGGCCTGGAGCATGTCTCCTATGAGGAAAGGCTGAGGGACTTGGGTCTTTTTAGTCTTGAGAAGAGAAGAATATGGGGGGGTCTGATCGATGCTTTTCTCACCCAAACATGAGGAGGAACTTCTTTACTGTGAGAGTGGTAGAGCACTGGAAGAGACTTCTCAGAGAGGTGGTGGAGTCTCCTTCTCTGGTGATAATTAAAACCTGCCTGGACAAGTTCCTGTGCAACGTGCTCTAGGTAGACCTGCTCTGGCGGGCAGGTTGGACTAGATGATCTCCAGAGGTCCCTTCCAACCCCATATGATTCTATGATTCTACGATTCTAAAGTCCTCAAATACATCCATAAATCTCAGCTGTGGTTTTCAAAGTTACTTAATACTTATAAATACAGAAAGAAAGTGGGACTTTTAAAATCCCCAACTGGGTAGGCATCCAACTTCCATTGATCTCTTTTTTTTTTTCTTTTCTTTTTTTCCTAATTTGGCAAGATTTCTGCATCTACAGACACTATTCACAATCTACCCATAAATGTGTATCCAGACTGGTAGTCTGTATTGGTCTGACACCAGTGCTCCAAGCAACAGGTAAGATCTGCAGATCTGCCAGGAAGACTAAACATCTCTCTACCATTATTACCATCACCCAAAGCTATGCTTATGCTTTTTTTCTTTTTTTTTTTTTTTGCAACAGCAACTGTGCAGTGGGCCTCACTTTTCTTCCCTCCTCTGGGAAGCACGCAGCTGCAGACAGTTTGGGTAATGATAGGCTGCTTCTTCAAACAGCCTGCTGTGAAACAACACATTCCTATCAGCAGAAAGCTCTACAGATGTTCTCTAATCTCTGAAGAGAGTAAACAGCTCTATGCCACCCTAGCAGGGAGACCGTCCCTGTTACAGTATATCAGAAAAACTTTGTTCTTTTTTGTAATACACTACAGCACGTCTTTGTGTGAGCTTTTTTTGCTTCAAAAGAGAGGAAAAGTCATAGGAATATTCTTAATGCAAAGTGTATGAGACTCCACAATGATAAATATGCTGCTGATTACAAAGGTGCTCTCCAGGTCAGATTTGAATGGCTTTTATACCACAAGACTAGCAGGTCACCCTGGTCTGTCTGTCTTCCAGACCTCCCAAGGATTGTGTGGCTGAGCCTCTTAACTGTCCTCCTGGCAATGCATCCAGCCAGAAGCAGGACAGGAGACAGGTCACAGACTGTCATGCTCACAGCTGCTCCAGAAGCTTCTCCACCCTTGATATTTTGTCATCAACAGCATCTGGAACAGCATTTGAGTGAGGACTCCAGGCTCCAGCCTTAAAGCTGCACAGAACTCGAATGGGAGGATGATCACAAGAACTGGGAGATGGTCTGAGGACAGCCCTCAGCCATGATACTTCTTGTTTGTGTTTTTTTTTTCCAGCTTATTGGAAACTAGAGATGGAAACAGGTTGGGGAATGTATTTCTGGGGGCTTTAGCTGAGGGGGGCATGAAGACAGTCTGCAATACCCCTGAGACGTGGTTCACATGGACCAGCTGTACTCTGCACCTGAATCCATCGTTAAGGACGTACTGATCATGTCCTCTTTGCTTATATGCAATATAAGGAAGTACTGGGATTTTTAATTTTATTTTATTTTAATAACTGCTCTACCCACCAGTCTGACTTCTTTTCCCTGCAAAGCTATCCATTTTCCAATAATGCCTCTGGCAACACAGGCGGTGATAATTCAGGTCACAGGTTTTGACAGAGAAACCTCATCATCAGTAAGTCACCGCTAATGAATATAGTTTTTTTTTTGCTCTTCATGGATTTCTTCTCATGTCCAGTATTCCACTACCTGGAGTGGGAGTGAAAGATTTGTTGCAGCAGCAGCTTAGTAACCCTCTAAAGCCTTGCATGGGTCTGCTCCTTTGCTGAACTTTTAATTCCATGAAAGGAGGTAAATCCAGGACATGAGCAAGGTGAGCAGCAAAGTCACACCCTGAACTGAGAAGTGTGGAGGAGGCATCATGAAACAGAGGAACACATGCAGGCACCACCAGAACCTCTGTAGAGACCAAATGAGGGTGTGGGATGGTGGGAAGAGCAGAGCCATGACACATGGTCTTGGTTTTCGTGCAGAATTACGGGGGTGTTTTGGCTGATCCTCAGCTGGGAAGATGAAGTCAAGGAGGACACTTTCATCCCACTGTTGGCCATTTGCACAGGGCTAGACAAACATATAACAATAATTTTACAGCAAACACAACACATTTCAATCACAATATGATGTTCCAGTCCAGAATCAGTGCATCAGATGGCTGTTTTATTAGAAAGTTAAACCAAAAAGTACTCAAACGAGAATCAGAAGTTAACTAGACAACAGGTCCTGTTGTACAGTGATTTGAGCACCTGGTGTGGGTTTCCCAGGAGCTCTGGGCTGAGTTGAGGCCACAGACAGATTCTCACAGAGAGTTGATTGGTGCTGCCAATGTCATCTCTATAAATCAGCTGTATCTCAATTGATTTCAGCGATACTCCGCTGGATTTATACCTGAGAGCAGACACTGACCTTAAGCACATGGTCTGAATGGGGCCCAGTCCTGCTCAGCTGAAGCCATTTGGAGCTTTTCCAGTATGCTTTGATTGGCACTAAGACTAGATCCGTAATGAAAGAGAACTGAGAACTGAATCAAATATATCTAACCTGGATCAGAACCTCAGACAGGAATGTTGATGGATCTTAAGTCAGCTCAGTGCAGGTTTTAACCAAAAATAAGGTCTTGGCTCTTTAAATGTCACTGTGAAAGGCTCATGTTTGTTTAGCAATAATGGTGTTTTAATTTGAGCTTGTTCCTTAACAACACACATCTTGCTTGCTCATTAAAATTAATAAGCTACTTTCTCTGGGAAAGACAATGCCCACACCTGTGTTTCAGGAAGAAGGTGACAAGAAAACAAGGACGACATGACAGTTCAGGAATGCCCAAAGCCCTTCCTCGCTTTAATGTGATGCAGAGAACAATTTTGCACAGCTCCTTAGCTGGAGCAGATCTCTCCCCTGGGCTTTCCAATCTCTAATTTCTATGACCCTGTGCATCTAGTGTACATACAACGCGTGACTGATGCTTCTACATGGAACAAGCCGCATTAATTTTTTATTCTCACCAACCGCAGAACTAGAAAATTGCTTCCAAGATTGTGTGAAAGTTCACCCCTGGAAAGACATCTGACTTTGGTGGGTGGATTTGATCACAGATTAGGTTTGAGAAGATGGGAAGGAGGGAGGGAGTAAAGCGTTGGTTAGATTTGAGCAGTAATTACACATTTTCCTTTATGAAGACAGGAGCTTTCTAAGATGAATATGGAGGAGACAGGAAGTGAAGGGGGCTATGAAACCCACAGATCAGATGGGCTAATAGCTGACGGGTGCAGCTGCTACAGCAGCCTGGATTTTATAGCTTTCCTTTCTTTTTTTCCCTGTCCTGTTCTGTGGAGGTAGTGTCGCTGGGCTGCCAGAGATGGGTCAAGCAGCTCCCAGCTGTACCTAGAGATGTGGTCACGTCTGTGGTGATGGTTGTTTTTAGAGAAGGCTGGATCCAGCAGCCTGAAGGAGGTGAGGCTGGGGCAGCTCCATGCCCCAGGTCCCACTGGTAACGAGCCTGAGCACGTATTCCCTGCAGGCACACACACAGAGGACACCTACACACCACATATATACATACATACATACATACATACATGGCTGGCCACACAGGCCACAGGCACACAGAGCACTCACATGAACACAGACAGCATCAGTGGCCTCATCCTGCTCCCCTCTCTGGCTGAGCAGGTCAGTTAGTGGGAGCATATACACACGCACACACACATATATATGTACAGTGTGGATCCCTCCAGCAGCCGAGATCAAACACTCCGTCTGTCCAGTAGCTGCCCTGGATCCCAGTCTGCCCAGTTGCAGGCACTGGGAGATACAAGACCCAAAGGCCACAGCCCCAGTCCAGTTGTGGTACCAGTTGTGGTACAGACCAACTCACTTGTCTACATGTCCACACACACACACAATCACACACACAAAACGCTTTATCCTAAACTGGGACAAAAAAAAGAAAATAATTATGCTTGCACACTTTTTAAATTTTTACACAAAGCATTAAGGCTTTAGGGAAGGGCTTGACCATCCAAATCCATTCAGTCTCCACATTTTCATGTGGCCTTAAAGGACAACATTGTTTGAGTCCACATTCACAATGCTGTGTCGCCTCTGCTGCAAATGTGCTTCCTCCCATCTTGCTTACAAGTGTTGCTGTTGTGAGATGAACAGAGAAAATCATTCATGAAAATGAGCGAAATGGTCAACCCAGGAGTAATGAGGACACTATAAGCAGAGCTGAGGTTTGGGAACTGGGGTATTGTTTCTTCTAAATTTATTTTGGCATTTAGAGACTACGCTATCCCCTTATATGCTGCAACAAGCCAAAGTTAACACTTGGGTTCACGGAGACTCATTTTTCACACTAGCTTGAATAATACTGAGGGCAAATTTTGGGGGGATGTTTAGATACCAAACTCACACTGAAAAAAAACCTGGCTATAAAAGCTGTCTCTGAGCCCTCTTTATTGCATAAGAACAGTTTTCACCATCAGTAAAATTCTGCTTCATCCCATCCATGTGGGACTCCTCTGCTAAGCTGTGAGACAAGGGCAAGATAACAAGGAACGGAAAAAGGTATCAGCAGCCTACTGGGTCACATCTGTTGCTTTTATCTTCACAACCAGACATTTACTGTCCTGCCAGCATCTTTTCCCATAGAGTGATACTACAAAAATTGTAAATATATGGTTACTAAATTTTAATGAAAATAAACTGTTTCAGATATCTCCTATATATGCACAGAATGGGTTTAGGAACCCAGTATAAGGGTTCAGTGATGTTATTCACATAATAAATATAATTATCGGGTTAATATTCAGGTCAATCAACTCCAGACTAATTGGATTTTGCTGCTGATCAGTTCCCAATCATGATGCCAGGAATGACTCTCTCAACGTGAGTAAAATGGATGTAAGGGAGGTCAAGAATAGTGCTGGATGAAACCAAATTTCCAATTGTTCTGATATTACCAAATTTTAAACTAAAAACCTCTGGCAGGCGGTGTGCTGAAGAGAGAGGCTCTTCAGTGGTCAGCCAGTCAGATCTTACCAGCATACAAGTGTCAGCCAGCTTCTTTTGTGACCCTTGGGCATTTCCTCCCCACAGGCTGCCTGGAGACTTTGGGCTTCTCTGTTCCTCGAGGGCCCATTCTGAAGTCAGGCAACATGGGAAGAATAAATGTCTCTTATACAAGGACATCTATTGGTTTGGGCTTTTGTCCAGAGCTCCTAGGACTGGAATTTTGTCTCTTAATCTCCAGACTTCTCCATCCACCTTAGAGAGGATAGAAGGTATGAAAATCCCATGTCAACCTAAGATTCTCAAGTTTTCAAAACTTTTACAATAGACTTGAGAGGGATACAAAAATTTAAGACAAAGTTTGTAAGGATTTGGGACTGCTTGGGAACTGATACTTGATCAAAGACCTTAATACCTACCAGCACAGAAGAGAGCCCTGGGACCTCTTGTGTTTTCCAAACTTAAAGGTATTCATGTAAGTTTACAGTTGAATGAGAGATAGCTGCAACTGATACATTTCCATGGATATTTCAAATTTGCATCTTCTAGAAAAATTCAGTTCTATAGACCGCATCATCCTAATTCTCAATTTACAACCAGAAGCCCTATGTGTTTAAAGACTACATCATGGTATGCAAAGACCAAGGAAAATTTGGAAACCTTCCAGGAATTATTGATTCTCCTTGGAACAGAATTGTCTTCAGTGTTTAATTTGATAACCACTACTCCTGTTTCCAATCCAGAATTATCAGACAGTCTTAGATTGTTGTCCTGGGATTACTTTCATTTCCAGCCCCCTACAAACAGTCCATTAGATTGCTTAAAACCTGCATTCACAGAAGTGTTTTGCCATCATCTCATGACTGCAAGGCACAGATAGACCAAGATCTTCCCTTCCTGCCTTATATATGTTACCAGCTGTGCTTGTGCTTTGTCTTGCATTCCTTTAAGTTGCCTGGTTTATACATGATTATGAATTATAGAAAACATAGAATATAGAGGGGGACAAGGATGATTGTTAAAAATTAAAGATGAACTAATAAGGGAAAAAAAAAACCACAACCAATCTTTAGACTCTATCTCTCTTTATTTTTTTTTTATCTTTTGAAAAAAAAAAAAAAGAATCACAAGGAAACTGCTGCTCTGATGTCTGACTTCATGCAGGGCAAAGGATCCGTGCTGAACCAGGAGTAAGAGGCAACTACTATGCCCTTTGGCAAGAACCTGATGGGCTTCCTTTCCTTGCTAACTGAACAGCAGAGTAAATGGACACAGGAAAGTTATATAGATTTGCTGTCATATAAATACAGTCTGCATATAGTGATGAATTCAGCAAGTGTAATAGTGCTTTCCCTTGGCCTCAAGTGAGAAGAAGCATCAATACCTGGGTTTAATGCCCAAAATGAGAAAGACAGAGAGACTACAGTCCTCCAGGGCAGCAGGGCTGGTGTTGAAAGTTGTACAGTACATGATACAGGGTAGCACATGGTAGCACGTGTCCAGGATTCTGGTTGTATCCTGTCCCATGCCCCCCTGGAGGCTTATTCCATGATGCAGAAACCACAGATCATTTCTATATGATGAAGATTTCCAAGTGCTCTTTGTTTTAACAGAACCCAGATGTCCCAAGTCCCCAGACAGTATCCTTCTCTCCCAGGACAGTCCCGTCTCTCTCTTTCTATTTCTAACATACTTTGGAAGAATACAGCCCTCTGTGTTCCCTTCTTTAAGCCTATTATCAACCAAGTCTTTGGTAATATGTCACAACCATTTAAAAAGTGTGCAATATCATCATTCTTCTTTACTCACCCAGACTATGATGCCTCATGGCTTTCACCCAGTAAGTGTTTCACTCAAAGTTGTACAGCAAGGCTACAAAACACAGATGTAAAGCCACACAGGCAGTAGGACAGCTCCACGGGTTTGTTCTTGGCATCTTCTGTCATCTAACATGAAATATTTTGGAAGAACTGTATTAGGTTGTGTGGTGATGAAAGGCTCATCTCCACATACACAGGGAACCCAGAGGCACAAGGGCAAGTGGGAGAGCCACAATACCCCAAGTCCCTGAGCCGGTCTGGGGCTGTCCCAAGAGAGACTCAGCCTCATGTTCTGTATGTGGCACTCTCCCCAGGGGGAAACAGAAGCAGCTCCCCAGGTCACCTCACATGTAAGACAGGGATCACTGTCTGGCTGTGGGACACATTATGGGATGCAGGGGATTGCACAAGATCTTGTATGGGATGGGTTAGAGGAAAAACCAAAGTCAAGGAAAGGGAGGGATCGAACTGGTGTAGGGAGGAACAAGCATGGGAGAATAGAAGGAAAAGGGGATCAAGTGACCAGTCCCACGTACACAGGTTGCCAGTTGGTGTGGTTGTATGCAGGTCATGCTCCTGTGAAATGAGTCCAGGAGAAGAGATCTGTGGGTAGCTGTTAGCAAGGAGGTGGCCCTATTTTATAAGATGACCTTTATTTTGGTAATTAATTGCTTCAGCTCTCACTTTGCTCTAGCACAGCACAGTCCGTGAGTTGTTATCCAAACCCAAAGCAGAACTAATGAGTGGTGAAGGCAAGAATGCATCTTACTTCTCTGTTCTAGGTTTCTTTTGTGCATTTGTGGAGGCAATGTCAACTGCCCAACAGACCGTGGAGTTCATGTCCAGTTCTTCTTAGAGCCATTTGCACTTCTGGGGAAAAAAAACCTCATTAAGACCAACAAGACAAAGGGAATCATTTATATTAAAAAAGGCAGATATAAACCCCAGAAGAGTTCCATCATATGAGGAACTGAACAATATGCATTTTCAACCCTGAAAACCAACCATATTCCGGGCTACATCAAAAGAAGCACATCCAGTAGGTCAAGAGAGGTGATTCTCTGTCTCTACACCACTCTGGCAAGACCCCACCTGCAGCACTGCATCCAGCTCTGGAGCCCTCAGCACAAGAAGTACATGGCCCTGTTGGAGCAGGTCCAGAGGAGGGCCACAAAGATGATCAGAGGGCTGGAACACCTCTCCTGTGGACAGACTGAGAGAGTTGTTCAGTCTGGAGAAGAGAAGGCTCTAGGGAGACCTTAAAGTGGCTTTCTAGTATCTGAAGGGCATCTACAAGAAATCTGGAGAGGGGCTTTTTAGAAGGGCATGTAGTGATAGGACAAGGGACAATGGCTTCAAACTGGAAGAGGGTACATTTAGATTAGGTATCAGGAAGAAATTCTTTACTGTGAGGGTGACAAGACACTGGAACAGGTTGCCCAGGGAAGTTGTGGATGCCCTGCCCCTGGAAACATTCACGGACAAATTGGGTGGGGCTTTGAGCAACCTGATCTAGTGGAAGGTGTCTCTGCCCATGGCAGGGGCATTGGAACTCAATGATCTTTAAGGTCCTTTTCAACCTAAACCATTCTATGATTCTATGATAAGAAACCTCCAGCCTTGAATAAACTTAATTTCAGTTCTGAATTTGCTAGTTTAGAAGTATGAGAGCTCCCAAAAGAACCTAATCCTGACCAAGAAATGCAAGTCTCCATAAACCAGCAAAACACATAAATCCTGTCTGTGCTAATTATTAGGCAGATGACAAGAAGTGTTGTTATATTACATGCAAAGGTTTGGGTTATGATCCTGAGAAGCTGATAGATATAGCCAACTGTTTATCAGAATTTCCCCTTGGCTGTAATTTCTTTGGTTTTGCTTTTAGTGTGTTTGTCTCCACCTGGATTAAAAAACACAATTTCTGAACCTGGAACACCTCTAATATTTTGCTGTTCAGCAGACTGATGATGTTCTTATCAGGTTCACAGCAAAGATCAACTGCAGTGAAAAGGAGTTTCGTGTGTTCAGGGTCAAAGGGCACAGAGCAGACCCACTGGGCTTAGAGCCCTGTCTTGGATTACTGCAGGATTCTTCTTAAATGCCAGATGTTTTCAGCAAAGCAACTGAGGTGCTGTGGACTGAACCTCTGCAGAGAAAAGCTTCCAATAAGTTGTGCTTAGCAAAATATAGCAAGACCGTGAAGACAATTTGACTTACCCATGTATAGTTTCTTCTTTGGATAGTTTCTAAGTATTTGCAAGTGCTTTGGGGTGCCATCTTTTCTACTGCTCAAATGTCAAAACATCATTTCACATCAGACTTGCTCGTGAAACAATCTGTGATTTGTACCACTCTTCTTTCATGTATGGTGAAGTGACTCTTTGTGAATCATATAGTTCAAGATGGAATATAGTGCAATGAAAGAGGATTATATTCAAAATGTGGGGGTAGTTTTATACCACTCCCAATATCACCCTTCTCCCTGCAGTGAGGTACACAAGCCCCATTGAAAGACAGTACATCCCAGTTTATCTCTCTGGCATTTGCTTCTTGGGTTTCAAATCATGATGAGGGTAAATTCTGCATATGTAGGAAAAGGTCTTCTGCATCTGAGATATAAAATTAGGTTATTTGATGACCAAATCCCCCACAATGAGCAAATGTCCATCCTCCCACTGGCACCTTTGCATCTTATGCACATTAAGATACCCTTCAGTTTCCATTGGAACCCACAGGGGATGAAAATGGTTTGGCATTTGCTTGGAGTATTGAAGGATGAGGCCTCATTTCTTGCTGGTGTATTAAAAGGCCTTAAAGTATTTACTTTTGCATTAAGTTATTATTTCCTCAAACAAACAGGAACAACCTGCCTCCCTTAGAGTGGAAATTTGTTCTGATGATATAATATATCTAGTGCTTTTCTGTAGCAGGTGGTTTTCTCAAAATATCACATTAAATTGATAACCTTCAAGGAATCAGTGTACCTCACGTGATGACTGTCTGGTATTTTATCATGACAGTGAGAGCTGTTTTGAGACCTCCTACTCTTCCATCCCCTATAGGACCCGCAAAGATATAGGTGGCACTTATGTGACACCTGTGCTGCTGGCTTGGGCAACTCTCCCACCAAATCCTGTGCCATTTGTGCCTCTGGCAACTGCCCTGGGGCTCATAGTGAGGCAGGCCAGACAAGCAGGTCGTAGTAGTAAAAAAAACAAAATCATATATAAGCTAACAAGGTTTTTCCTAAGTTCTCTGAAGTCAACAAATGACACCTTATAATCCTCACCAGTTTCAGTGGTTTGATCATCTGCACCCACTGTTCTGAGATTACAGACATTGCTGTTGCTCTGGTGCTGAGAGGTCTTAAATCACAGAATCACAGAATAGTAGGGGTTGGAAGGGACCTCTGAAGATCATCTAGTACCCTCTCCACCAGTTTCCTGTCCTTCTTGAACTGGGGAGCCCAGAACTGGACACAGTACTCCACATGGGGCCTCACCAGGGCAGAGTACAGGGGCAGGAAGACCTCCCTTAGCCTGCTGGCCACGCTCTTCCTAATGTACCCCAGGATGCCATTGGCTTTCTTGGCCACAAGGGCACATTGCTAGGTCATGGTCATTCTGTTGTTCACGAGAACTCCCAGGTCTTTTTCCTCAGAGCTGCTGTTCAGCAGGTCAGCTCCCAACCTGTACTGGTGCATGGGGTTATTCCTCCCCAGGTGCAGCACCCTACACTTGTCCTTGTTGAATTTCATCAAGTTCCTCTCTGTCCAACTGTCCAGCCTGTCCAGGTCTCGCTGTATGGCGGCACAGCCTTCTGGGGTGTCAGTCACCCCTCCCAGTTTTGTAACATCAACAAACTTGCTGAGGGTACATTCCATCCCTTCATCCATGTCATTGATGAATATACTGAAGAGGATGGGACCCAGTACTGATCCCTGGGAAACACCACTAGTTACAGACCTCCAACTGTACTGTCTGCCCCTAATAACAACCCTCTGAGCTCTGTCTTTCAGCCAATTTTCAGTCCACCCCACTGTTCATTCATCTAACCCTAAGCTTACCTATGAGTATGTTGTGGGACACTGTGACAAAAACCTTGCTGAAGTCAAGGTACACAACATCCACTGCTCGCCCCTCATCTACCCATCCAGTCATGCCATTGTAGAAGGCTATCAGGTTAGTTAGACATGATTTCCCCCTGGAGAATCTGTTTTGACTACTTCTGATAGCTTTCTTTTCCTCCAGGTGCTTTGAGATGACGCCCAGAACAAGCTGTTCCTTCATCTTTCCAGGGATGGAGGCGAGGCTGACTGACCTGTAGTTTCCCTGAAGGGTCCTCCTTCTTGCCCTTTTTGAAGACTGGAGTGACATTTGTTTTTCTCCAGTCCTTGGGCACCTCCCCTGTTCTCCAGGACTTCTCAAAGGTGAGAGTGACCCAGCAATGACTTCTGCCAGATCCCTCAGCATTTGTGGGTGCATCCCATCAGGACCCATGGACTTGTGGATATCCAGTGTCCTTAACCATTCTCTCACTTGATCTTCCTCCAACAAGGAGAAGTTTTGCTTCGTCCACACTTTCTCTGTTACCTCCAAAATCTGGGACTCATGGGGGCTGGCCTGAGCAGTAAAGATCAATGAATCAGGGGTAATGAAATCACTGTTCTAGTTTATAGATGGACTTTGGACAGCAATATGGTTTCTATCTTGCAGGCTTACAGTCTTCTTGCCCATGCGTTTAATCACTATGTAAATTCCCTGTTTCCTTGGTTATGTACACATCCCACATGGCTCACGCATAAGCATTTCAAAATAATCAAAATGCCTGCAGACTTAAGTCCAATTTTATTACATTCTTAACAGTTTAGTTTTAGAGTTAGCAGGATGGACAAATTTCACTTCTGCCTAAGCAGTGCATGACCTTTAGCTTTCCTTAAAAACAGGCCTCTCCATCTGTGTGATCTTTACGAAGCAAAATGTCGTTCAATTAAATCTAATCTTGCACTTAGAACTCTTGCCAGGGTTGCTTCCACCACTGCTTTGGGTGTAAGTGATTCTGCATGGACCAGGTTCCTATATGAAAAAAAGCACGTGGACTGAGGAGGAACTTTCTCACTTGTTATTTAGGTTGACGTGCTACATTGTTCATAATTACCGGCACTGGATCAGGACAGCATTAAGTTACCCCTACCACAGTGTAATTTTACTAATATAAACTCCAAACTATATTAGCTTCATGGTCAAGATGATCCTGTTAGCGTGGTATTTAGAAGTAGGTGATCGCTACAGACTCTTTCCAAATCCTCCAGCAAATCACTTAAATCTTCTCCTCCCTTTCCTTCTCCAGGTCTTTGTCTCTCAGCCTGCCCTACAGCACAGAGGGATTGATGCTAATCAAACTCATGCTTTGATACTAAACTAAAGAGCATTGTGGAAAAGAAATATATACATGTATACATATGTGTATATATACAAGTGTAGCTCATATCTCTGTTCATAATTCAGTGCATCACCAGCCATCTTATTTACCACCTTGGTTCATTTCAATATTATCAGATTTCATACTAGATACCAACAGAGCCTAAACCAAGCTTATGAGTATTTCCTTTCTCTCAAAAAACAAAGATTAACTATTTGAAAATAACACAGTGGACTTGCATTCCCAGGGACACAGTTGAGTCTTGGTGCAAGAACCTGAACAACTGTGTGACAGACTTTCATACCAAAACTCCCCAAAACAAGTTTAATCTGTATTACACTCTATTTGAACTAAAATTCAATGCCCTGTTTCTTGCACTTATGTTGTTATACACAAATGGTAAGGAATATGATAGTTTTTAAAACCATGGTGTATGTCCAGGTCAGTAGAAACAATGACTGAACTAGTTTAGTTGTAGTTCTCTCTGAAAACCTTAGAATAGACCCCAGAAATGTATCGACGTTTGTTACGAAGAAGAGAATTGTCTACTGTATAGTCCCTTCTCTTAATTGCTATAATGACTGCAGAATAGCTTCTTGGAGGCAATTCTTGGCAGTTGTAAACCATTGTCATTCTTTGAAGATGAAGATCCAGGATCACTCCCCAAATCCTAGTGATATACCTTGTTATGCAGAGGGAGGGTATATATATAGGAGTGCCTGTGTTGTGTTACAGTTAATTATTGGTGCCCAGTAAAAATTCAATACGACAGCAGTAGATAAACTCCAGGAAACACAGCAGTATGGGATTGTCACTGTCTGCACCATGAGACCAACAGGTGCAAGACACAACCCTAGAAAATAAAATAACCTTTTAAGTTATGAACACTGACTCACTTTATCTTTAACCTCACAAATATAGGATGTTTCAGAGGTTCTTAGCTGATATGTAAAAAAAGTTCTGCTAATTGTCTTGAGCCAGACTAGATGAAGTACCTTCCTGACTTCTGTTGAGGGAGAAGCCAGAATCCATTCTAGGGATTTGCCGATAAAGTCCTTTTCCTGACAATAAGGTTAAAAAGGTGGCTGGGAAACAGGTGAGAGGGGCATCACTGTGGAGGGGGAATGTAGACATGTGCTAAAGGATAGCAGCACTGACAGAGACATTCTCTGCTTGCAGCCAACAGCTAGAGCAAAACATGGATGAGGGCTTATTTAGGGAGCAGTAGGTTGCTTCATTCAGTAAGGCGATAATCTGCTTCTCTCTCTCTCCCTTGATGTATAAAGTTCCTGTCTGAAGGCGGGGTGGATTATTCTCTATGTGGAAATTGGATTATAGCTGAAGAAAATGGAGCACTCTGCTGTTATGGCTCATTAGACAGAGGCTTAAACGTCACCTTCCTGCAGATCTGCTTGGTTCAGGTGCTGGAGGCATGTGCTGCAAGCGATGCTTACTGATGTACTTCAGGGTGCAGATGATAGCACTTGGCAACTCCTTTGCTGCTATGGATGTGAAAAAAGAACAAGGATTTGAAAATTGTCCAAAGAAAACCCCTCTACTTTGTGCTTGAGTATGTCCTCAGGGCTTGCTTTTTTTAACATTCAGCTTCTTTACTAAAACAAGATGCATTTTAGCCTCTTCCCTCCACTCTTTCCACCAGGTATTGGAGGTGGTTTAGGTTTAGTCTGAACAAGGCAGTTGATAGAGCTAAACAGTGTGACCACTGGATCTACCTAGGGCCCTTGTGAGCATTTGCCATCGCTAATGTACATTCTGTTTGCTCAAGGCAAGGCTGGAGCAACTGTCTTTGTTACCAGGTGAGGGACCAGATTACTCAAACCTTCCTCAGGAGTCTCCTCTCTGGTCTGAAGGCAGTTCTGGTCAGGATCTTTCTGGCTCATCTCCAACTCACTTCCAAACATATCTCAAAACTGAACTACAAAGAGAGGTATGAAAGTCTTGTATGGAAGCCTTATGTTCTTCCCACTTCGCCCGTCTACTGACATTGATGTACTTGAAGTTCTGTCTTTCCAGCCCACTTCCTACTGAAGCAGCAGACGACATTTAGGTGATTTCAGTCACATGTGGTAAGCAAATCCAAACTACATGCCTCAAGGACCAAAGGAAAAGAAGCATTTGCTACTGAAGGAGAATATATGACTGCTGCCATATGGCTGCTCTAAAAATGAACTTAATGCTGAATAGGCAGCAAAGGAGACTAAGGGACCACACGCAGCTGGGTATGTCCTTCATATTATGCTGATAAGGTCTCTCAGGTCTTATTTGAAGAGACTACTTCCCTAATATACCTTCCCTGAAGATAAAATTTCCTCCAGTTCTTTCCCTTCCCTTCCCTTCCCTTCCCTTCCCTTCCCTTCCCTTCCCTTCCCTT